>QANX01004854.1:0-61258 GCA_003254975.1 Ochetophila trinervis
TATATATATATATATATATATAAGTTGTCCTTTGGATACCTGATGAACAAATAAACTTAAGGTCTTGAAATTCGCAAGATTGTAGAACCAAAGGGATTTCCGGAGCCATGACATATTGAGGTTTCCTTGGTGTCTTGGTGGTATCCAGTAATGCATCTATCACCTATGAATTCACGCAGGTAATCTGAATAAGTAGGTATTAGTAGGTATAGATTATATCTTTAAGAGGTGTTAATAGGCCCCTCTGAAGCAAAAAAAAAAAAAAAGAAGATAATTCTCATCTGTCTCAGGGAAAAAAAAAAAAAAACAAAAAGCAGAGGGGAACACAAGAAACTTATGGTCCAAAACTTGGTAAATGCTCTCAAAACCTCAGTCAAAAGTTCAAGTAATGGGTTTTTCCATAGTTTCCATATATAATTATCATCCAACAAACCTGATAAAACAGAAAATTCAATATCATTTTGATCATCAAATGGTCAAATTCTAGTTGACCAGGATGCAATAAATGGAAAGCTTACTTATGATCCAAATTGAACACTGCTGGCCAAGAAGCTTTCACAATCATATTGAAGCAAATAAATTCATCTTCTTCTTCTTTATTTTTTTTCCCCTTATGTAGAGAATTTTAGGAGTCTTGTGCGCAAAAAGATATATTTCAATCAATTTAATTCAATGCTCAAGTCAGGCCAAGTTATATACTAAGCAGATAAAAGGTGTGTATCAGTACAATGCTGGCCACCCTTTTGGTGTGTCTGACCTCAAGTCAAATTATTCACATCTAGACACAATGGTCTGGACTCACAAAAACTGCTAAAATGGTGGCAGTATGATATTTTCAAATAGAGCTTCACTTTGAAGAAAGTTAAGTCCACAGAAATCAGAAAACCAATCCGTAATGAGAACAGGCTTACGTACATCTGGAGATTCGAAACCTTGTCCAATCATGAATAGTACAGCAACCATGCAACGGACCTGGTGCCACAAGAAAGCACTGCCTTTGATTTCAAATGCCCAAAGCTGGTTTCCATCAAACCTGACAAATGTTGGAAAACGTTAAGGTAATATTCAAAATAAACAAAACTGAAACTTTATGTTGAGACATATAGTAATGCTCCAACATTAAATGTTGATGCCCAAGATATGAAAGGAAAAAAATTATAAAGCAATTTGCAGGAGAACTGAAAGCAAGAGATGGCCTAAACAAGATCTAAAGATTCCCAGATAGATGTTTTTAGGCTGTTTTGTTTAACTTATGTATATTTAGGCAACTTAACATGATACCAGCACCTAATCATCTAACTGATCTTGTATTGGAATCCTAAAAACCCCATTTATGTCAATGGTGTTGCTTGTCTAAGGCTCACATACACATAGTTGTCTCATTTCTAGTTTAAGCTTTTGCCATTGATGGTAACTCAATTAATATGTTAATTTTTACTCCTGATTTTGGAAATATAAGACAAAATATCATCTCCTTCCCAATTGCATCTCCCCCAAAAGAAGAGTATAAGTTTTGCTATGCATGTATGGATGTAAGTAAGCACAATGGCATCAGCAGTGAATCTTATGAAGAAAATCACACAGTTCCCTACACATCTTCATTTCATGCTCCAAAATGAGCATTACACGTCAAAAACTGCACGCAAAATTATAATACTGACCTATTATAGAGAAACTAAAACTCAGTGACATTTAACTAATGGACAAAACTCTTTGATCAAATTCCAATTTTGACCCTAAAGGAAAACTAAAAACCACTATGCCTTCAGGGTTAGTTAACCTCTGTTCTTTATTGTTATAATCTAATTCTACCACCTGCATTGAAAGCAAATTACTTTAGGGCGCTCAACTGATGGTCTTAAACATAAGCATATTGATCATAATACGTTAGTAATATATGATAATTACAACTACCAACAAAATCCAATAGTACAATTTATTAGAGTGAAAACTCTTAAAAATAAACTATTGGAACACAGATTGATTTCTTGAATAAAAACAGAGAAAAGGTGAACAAGCTGATTGCAATAAGAAATGGGTCAGAAAAATTATCTACCAATGTCAACCTCACATCACATGGAGAAACCGCAAATGACGCGATATTACGCGTATAGCTGTGCACATTCACTGCATCCATTTTACAGAAGTTTCGGAAATCATGTTCTCCTATTAATTTTTTGCCAGCACTTTCCATAGCCTGGTGAAGCACAATGTGGGGAAATATGAATTTACCACTTATTTTAAAATGGAGTAGCACTAGAAAGGGTTCAGAAAGCGTTGCAAACAAAATGAGAAGAAAGAGCATACCGAGAGATTTAGATTTTCTTCCCAAAAGAAATATTTATATTCCCTGCTCAAACAGCTAAACCTGTAATTTGAAAAGCAAAGCAACTGATTATGCTAACATAATAGAAGAAATACAAAAATAATAGAATTTATCAATTCATCAATTCAACCATAAAAAACCAATAAAATTTAAAAATAAAATAAAATAATACTGATACTGTGTAATTGAAGCACTAGAAAACTACAGAGAAGTTAAAATTACATTCAACTGATTATGTCTATTGATGTTAACATCATGTATGTAAGTATGATTAACAATTATTAGTGACAGATCCAATGACAAATTAAATTAGTAACCACATTCAAAAGCTCATCTTAAGTCAGAACAAATTATTCACCTCCATTTTCTTTCTGATAGATTAAAAGGGACATAATCTCTTATGATCCATTAACAAATTGAAAATTTAGCCAAGTAACAAATATCATGGCACATGATGTACAGTTCACTACGAAAAAGTTATGGGAGAAAATTAACCAATTCCTAATTGTCAAACATAAGAACAATATAACAATTTGACAACAAATTGGCCTGAACAAATAAAACTAAAAGCATATTAAGCACTAATTATTAGAAAACATTATAATTCATCATCATTGATCTAAACACATTATCAATTAAAAGTAACTATAAAGCTAACTGGTTTCTTTTATGTAAATGAGAGTTAGGAAGCTCAGTATGGTATGGGCCATCCTGAAATCTGGCTGCTGGTTTCAACTCAATTAATCATGTCTGCAAGTTTGATATACTAGTTTTCACCCAGATATATCATCAAATTGAACAAGATTCTAGTTATTGTTCTCTCCAAATAACTTTGAAAACACAAGTATATTCCAGTTTGAAAAGAACACACGACAAAGGAATTCATTTCTTTCACAAAGTAGAGATTGCAAACATTTGAGACAACTTTCATATAGGTAGACAAACCTTGCACTGAAACCAACTGGAATAGGACACCAGCCTAAAACACGTATATCACTTGGGAGTACTCGATTCAGCACCCTCACGTAATCAATTTCTCCTTCTAAGAAAGAAATGACAAAGAGAGAAATGCATGTGTAAGTAAAAACAAAGGGAGGGGGGGAAAGGCATTTACTAGTTAAAATTTATTATAAAATATGAATAAATCATTAATTGAGCTTGTAACAAGTTATATGTGGCTCAAACTACATCAAATAAGTTACCAAGAAAATTAATTCAAGACTTACATAGGCGTAAAAGTACAAATTAACCATTTTGGTTGATTTAATTTAAGTGTATGTTTTTTATAAGGATTCTTATGTTGCAACTTGCAATCTTAGAGGTGCATACTTGATTTATGAATTACAGATACAACATTTCTCACTTAATTTCTCTGATTCGCTCCCCCTTTCTTCTCTTTCTCCTCCCCAATCTCTATTATTTTCCCTATTTCTCTCCTTTTCTTTCTTCTCCATCCTGTGCATCAGTTTTTCAATATAAACTCTACTGCTAATTTCTCTTCTTGTATTTTTTCCTTTTCCCCAAACAAACTTCTTTCATCTATATAACGACAAGCAAGTTCACTTACTAGAAACAGACCTGTGGTTAAGAGTTCAACATTTCCACGGTACACTTATATCATCCACATCTCTATATACAGTATATTTAAACTTACTCATGAGTCATGTCCACGGTGTATTTTTCTTGGATAAGAAACATTGATTTTATTAACTGTAAAAGAAATACAAGAATTCAAGAGGATGACGAATCCTCTAAATTGTAAAACATAACTAAGAAGGGTATCATAAAACTTGATGGATGAGGCAGCGCTGCCACAACCAAAATTATCGAATCTATGTTCAGATGCTCACCTATTTCTTTCCAACTATGAGACCCAAAACTAGACATAATTGCACACTTCTAAAAGATTTCTCACTTCTACTATACACAAACATCTTTAAAATTGCTGTACAATGCAAAGCTACATTACTGAGAATCACCCAAGCAATGCAAGCTTCATTTGACAAACAACACCAAACCATCTTAATGGAAATAAACTTCTTTGACAAGGTGATAAAATTAGATTCTTTCGTATGTCCCATGAAACTGTTGGTTCCAGGTAATTATTAGCTAGTTGCTCATGGACCAACTATAATACGAGGGGGAGGGAGGTTTTAGCGACATGGGCTCCCATCGCGGACTCTTATTGGGTTAAAAAGATGCATGGGTCGGTCCACTCGCTAAATACCTCCTGGGCCTATGACCCCGCTACGGGTAGGTCCTTTTTACTTTACCAAAAAAAAAAAAAACTATAACACGAATGAAAAAAGGATAGCTGTTTACATCTAACTCTCAATATGTATTTATGTACTCTACCTAGAGAAAAGCTTAATATTCTTTACTGAAGCCAAAAAAAATAAAATTGGCTGACCATGTTGGAAAACCACTTCACTAGAATTTTCATGGTTTGGCAAAGTTCCCTTGAGATTTGATCGTACAAAGAGAGCAATCACCTGCATCAAATAATCATCAAATATCAATAACCTATCCTCTTTAAAGCATCATGCCAGTCAAAACATGATATGTGTGTTTCATTATCCACAATCTTTTATCAGATATAAAAGAATTAACCACAATACCATCAAACATTGAATATGAAAGAAACAAGATATATTGTTTCCCTATGAATCAAAATATATTTTGCTAACTCTTCATAGCATCACTTCATAGCATCATAAGTGGATCGTGCTCTGCTGATTGGCACCACACTGGAAATTAATGGTTTCAATTGCAGTTATATAAATGATTGGCCTATTTTAGAATGGTAAAATATAAATGGTCGTGGCCTTCTGAAAAGATTCAGTACTAGCCTACTCACACTTTAAGTTAGTACCCTAGTTTATTAACGGAAGTAGATTAAAGATATAATAAATTATCTAAAGCATGAAAGAATAATTATTAGGATTTCTAATCCACATCAAGCTATATTTTCCTTGAGAGAAAAAAACAACAAAAATAACTAGATCAAGCACAAATCTAACAAATAAGGATATCCAATTTCAAATAGATTGGTTTCTTTCAGCTAACCTGCCCAACTGAAGAAACCCCCTTGTCTGTTCTACCACATCTTGAATATTGTGACTCCTTCTTGTCACCAACTAAAATCCTCGTCTTCTCAAGAGCTCCAAAAATTTCAGACTGCAAAGAGAATGGCTCAATCCTTAAATAACATAACTATCAAAAATGAAACTGAATCTATATTATACCACCCTGAAATTCTTAGAGTCGCCTTCATGGAGCAACAAAGTGATAGAGTACATTTAACACGGTAAATTATCAAAAAAAAAAATCAAGTGTTAATATGTCTATGATGAATATCTAGGAACTCTACAAGAAAAGTAATTGATGCAAAGATCATAAGGTTTAAAATAAACCATTTTTTAGGGTAATGGGGTAGAAAACTAAAATATCACATAAAATCACTGTGAGATTCATTGTCATCCGAAGCCAAAAAAATATTTCCTTTCTTTTCCAGAGCATTTTATTTCAACAAACAGTTCATATTTAGAAGGAAGATGATTGAGGTGTGTATCCAACACCATAAAATCTTCATTCAAACTCATGAACACGAGTAAAAAAGCATTAAAATTAGATTCTATATAAGGTCTAAGGAAAATTGTCAGAAAGTATAGTCAGAACAGTTGACTCAGGCCTTTAATCTTTAAGTTGAAAAGATGATCAACACAACCACAGAAAGCATAGTACTTATACTTATTTACACTCAAAGCCATCAGTTACTACTAGTCAAGGAAAAGAATCAGCTTCAAAAGTGCATCAACAAACCAAAATGAAAATAAAAGTGAGCGATTCTTACAAGTTACCACAAAAACAGGCAATTACACAAACGGTTATGTCATTGATTAATAACAGTTATTGAATTCAGAGGCATATCAATGGACTATTAGCACAAACTTTGGGAGAAAAAGAAGAAAGTAAAAGATTAAGAAACTGCACCTCCACAGTGGGATCCATTTGTGCTTCACAAGCAAAACCATAAAACCTGAAATGCAGCATATTAAATATTCTCCTATTATTTTCATTGCATTATAAGTTTGCAAATAATAAATCTATTCTAAAAGTTTATTAATCCAAATAACGTCTAAAGTCTAACTTCTTCCTTAGTTCTATAACAATGCACATTTTCTCGCAATAAACAGTTGAACACTACTTTGCAACTTTTTCAATCATGAATTTATTAATTTTTCAATTGTGAACAGGGGGGAGTGGGGGCAGGAAGCAAGTAATAGTGGTAATTAGATGGAACAGAAATAAATTTCTAAATTGATAAGGCTGATAACTAATAGTTATATATTATACCTCTGTCCAAAGTACATAACTTTTAGAGCAATATATCTTTTACACTGGTGAGTCATGATGCTTCTATTATAACCTGCAAAAGTGCAAATAAGAGAAACAAGTACAAAATGACTGAACATAAAAGAAATGAGTACCAATTGAATGCGATAAAAAACAAAAATTAAGCAAATAAAAGTTTCAAGTGAAGAGAATGACCATATAAGACAACAAAGCCAGTTTCCTATAACAAATATAACATTCGACTTTAAAATTGAAAGTGACTATTATGCATGCATACAGTCCATCGTCCAAGCAAACTAAGCCATGCTACAGCATGAAAAATATTTCTTACACATTACATCACCATGGCAATAAACAAGGATATCAGATAAATAGATCAAAAACCACCAAAAGAATCCCAGCTCCTGGCACTGGCTATAAGTCACGTCTTGAAATGATTTTAACAATTCTTTGGCCATCAATACGACAAAGAAGAACGGCAGAGGTAGATTAAAAATAAAAACCAGGTATTTTCTCTTCCACTTTCTTCTGTGTTGTATTGCTACCTCTAGATTTTGATTCCCGACTTTTCTCCACATGTCTACTAACAGTTACAGCAGAGCCATCGACCCTTTTCTCTTTCTGCATCATAACTAATATATCAAGCTCCATTGCATCAACTTCAAGCTTCACTTCAAAATAAAAGAAAATAACACCACAGAAAGAGTAGAGCAACTAAAACGAGAAAGCAAACATATTAACAATCTGAGCGGCTAACCTCATTACAGCTACAATGTGAGAGTTGGGTCGATAATTTCACGTTTTCAGCCTCTAATTCCTGGTTTAATTTCCAAACGGGCGGTTAAATCATCCTAAAATTGTAAAAACCCAGAGAGACAAAGTAAAACACCATTTGGTTGCTGAGATTCTTCAAGTAAAATGAAAAAGAGTGTTCAAAATTTCATGCTTTGTTTCAAGATCACTTCTTCGACGGGGAAAAAAAAAATGGGCAGACTAATGTATACTTTGTTTAAATGGGTTTAATTTCTTTTCCTAATTTTTTTAAGCCACAAGTTAAGCAAATAATGATCAATTCAAAAGCTCAAATTTTTAGCTAAATAATCCTCTATATTAGCAAATTTTTGCAAACAGTTTATCTGCTGCTAAAAGCAAACACAAGTACGTACTTCACGAAGACAATACATTGAAAAAGCAAAGAAAGAAAAATCTTGGACATGTCATTCAGCAGGAAGTATAAAGTCTTTTGATTTTCCGTAATTTTCACACGGTTTCTCAGCAACCAAACGTGGGATAGTGAAGGCAGAGAGAGAGAGAGAGAGAAAGCACCTTAACTCTGTGTTGGAGAGAACGAACAAGAGATTGTAGGCTCGCAAGAACGGCAGTATCATCCACTTGCTTCGCCATGGAAGATATTGGAGGTCCTTCCACTTCCTCTATGAATTCCTCTTCTATATAATTTAAAGTCTAGCCAAAAGTTTAAAACAATATTTGTATTCTTAAAGGGTTTATTCCATCATCTTGATTTTACATAAATTACAATTAAATTTATAAAGTTTACCTTAATGACATTATTTATTTTTTATTTGATTTTTTTTCATCTAAATTAATGGGACAAAAGTATTATTATATTTTGCTTTTCTATAAACACAAACTGACACTGAAAAGCAATCTGATTTTTCCAAACTCAAATAGACGTGACTGTTTTTCTCCAAGTCATTTCCCTCTTCGAACAATTTCCCTCTCCATAACCATCTTCCATAATGTCGTTTGGCATGAAAGAACAAAAGTGTTTCTCTCCAAAAGATCGGCAAGAGCTATATATATTGTTAGGGCTTGCTGGCTGCGCTGAATTGAAAATTCCGAAGAGAAATTTCAGAGTAGAAGCAAATCAGAGGAAAACGAGGTTACTTTTCGAAATTTTTTATTTGCATTACAGTGAAGTTTGCATTTAGGGTTTCAAATATTTTAGTTAATAATTTGGATTTTTTTTGGGTTTATTTGGGTTGTTCTGAATCGAAGATTCCAAAGAGGAATTTCATATTGTGCACAGCAGAGGAACACGAGATTAGTTTTCGATATTTTTGTCGAATTTTTTTAGTTAAATTTCTAGTTTTTGGATTTTCTGGATGTTAGATTGTTTGAAAAAAAATGTTGTTTGCTATTTTTTGTCTGTGTATGAGATTTTGCCTCCTTAATTTTGAAGAAAAAAAGAATATTTGTCTTGAAGGTATTTTAAGGGTTTTTTTATTTTTTTGACCGTCTCTTATAAGGAAATGTTTGTCTTAAAATATATTTTTTGGAGCTAAATTTCAAATTGGGTTTCATTAGTTAGGTTCTGTTGTATAATTTCAAATTGTGTTTTATTAGTTAGGGTAGGATAATTTCAAATTGGGTTCTATAATTTTTATTTTTCTTATTTTTCTTTTTTAGGGTTTAGGGTATCATTGATGTGCTACATGGTATAATTGAAGTAAGAGATGATAATGCTAAATTTTATGAATCTCTTTATACTGGTTTTGAGCATAGATATGTGTTGCCATTTTGATATGTGTTTAGGGTATCATTGATGAGCTGATTTTTGTGTGTTTGTGCAGCTGATATGAATGACTTTTGTTTTAAAGATTGAACTGATCAGTGTGTGGATTCCAAGCCTTTCATTCTTTTATATTTCAATTAATGTGTGTGTAACAACAATTGAACTGATGAGTTTGTTCATCATTCTGTTTTATTTCATGTAATATTGGAACATGTTAATAAATATTGTTTTAAGTATATAGGCTGGAAACCATTAGTTGCGTGCTATTGGCATCAAGGAGATCTCGAATCTCGTACTGAAAGTGTAACAACGCCAAGTACTTAAAACAAATTTTTTTAACATATTCTTATCAACATGTATTTGCATATATATATATATATTTGTGTGTTTGTTCATCATTTTGTTTTATTTTCATGTAATATTGGAACATGTTAATAAACATTTGTTTAAGTATATAGGCTATAAACCATTAGTTGCGTGCTACTGGCATTAAGGAAATCTCGAATCTCGTACTAGAGGTGTAACAACGCTACATACTTAAAACAAATTTTATTTTAATGGCACTGTTGAATGACTTGGTTATTTTGACTAATACAATATGAATGTTTTGCTGATATAGACTGTTTATTTTTTTTTTTTGTTGAATGACTTGGTTATTTTTTTTTTTGGTATACTAGTTTGCATTTTCATAATCATAATGTTGTTCAAGCTTTATATTCGCATATTTGGAGCAGAATTGGAACCATTGTTGGTAGATGAAGAAAAATATAGCTTTGTGTGTTTGTACACAGATGTTAAAATGATGACTTGTAATGAGAGATTGAACTTAGGAGAGAAACCTGCAATATTTTCTACGGTTAGATTACTTTGGTCTAAAGAGGTTACATATTGTATAGAGAATGACATGGATTTGTTAAATATGTTTAGATTGTTTAGGGATAACAACATAGACACAATCCACATAGACTGTAATATAGAGCATTTAGCTGTCATACATGTTGATGAGAATGTAGTTTCTGATTATGCTTGTGAAGTAGAATCTGAAATGGATTCAGATTCATGTAATTTTGACTATATGGAATGTTTAAACCAACATCAAACCACCCAACATCCATCCCGAGCTCCTGCATCCCCTTATCAGACCACATCCCATGCATCCCCTCCTTAGACCACCCAACCTACATCCCCACCCCTTTCATCCCTACCCCAGACCACCCAACCTAATCATGCTGAAGCTGAAGCAAATCAGGTTGAAAACCAAAATATAGATGGGGAGTTCAACTTAGACATGGAAGATGAGGAGTTAAAATGGAGTGATGATGAGGAAGATGCTGTGGATGCAAATGTTGATGTACATTTGGAGTCTGACAATGAGGTGGATGATGACTCAGTAAGATATGAGTCAAACAATGATGATGGCCCTGTTGGGAGTAAATCTGAAGAAGAAAATACAGTTTCTAGACTTTCAAGAAGAATGTGAAGGAAAGTGTATAGGCCTCTCACCATTTAGAAGTTGGATTTATATTTTCTAATGTTGATGAATTTAGGAATGTTCTTGTTGAATACTGTATACAAGAAGGATTCAATATTGTTCAATTGAAGAACGAAACATCTAGGGTCACTTGTGTGTGTGCTGTTGCTGGTTGTCCATGGAGGATCCATGCATTCCCTATGCTTGATGGCCAGACCTTCCAAGTTAAGAGTTAAGTCACTGCAAGCTGATGTGATGACAACTTATGGAGTTAAAGTTGATAAACCGAAGTGGTATAGGGCCAAGAATAGAGCACTGCAAAGATTGCATGGTGACCATGGTGAGAGTTATGCTAAGTTGCACATGTATGGGAATGTTGTGATGGCCAATAACCCCGGAACAATGGTCCAACTGAAGTGTCATAGGAATATGTTGTCAAAGAGTCCCATTTTTCAGAGGTTTTTTTTTTTTTTTTAGTTTTCCAGCTCAAAAAGATGGTTTTCTGCAAGGTTGTAGGCCATCTATTGGGCTAGATGAATGTCATTTGCGATGGCAGTTTTCTTAGTGCAATTTCGTTAGATGGAAACAGCAGCTTGTTTCCTCTGGCTATTTGTGTCTATGAGAGTGAAAACCATGGTAGTTGGAGCTGGCTTTTGAATTTGTTGAATGATCACATACTGGTTCATGAAACTAGAAGTATTAGTTTCATGACTGATAGACAAAAAGGAGTAGTGAAAGCATTGGAAGAGATTTTTCCAGATGCTAAGAATAGGTTTTGCTATAGGCATATATTTTCCAATTTCAAAGCTAGATTTCCAGGTGTAAGTGTTAGGGATCTGTTTTGGATTGTTGCTAGGTCCACGAACATCAGGGACTTTAATGCTGCAATGGAAGATATTAAGAAGATGTCCATGGAAGCCTATGAATGGCTATAGGAGATCCCGGTTGAACATTGGAGCAAGCATGCCTTCGAAGTGAATGTCAAGGCTGATCATGTGACAAACAACATGACAGAATCATTTAATAGTATGATTAATGATCATAGAGGCAAGCCTATTCTATAGCTAGTTGAGAATGTGAGAATAAAGATAATGAGGAGATTTAGAAAAAGAGAACATGCAGCTCAAGCTTGAAATTCAAACATTCCACTAGATGTTCAACTGAAACTGAACAAAATCCACAAGGTAGGAAGACATATCAAGGTCATTTGGGCAGGTGCTAATGAGTTTGAAGTTTTTTATGCTTCAAGGGTACTTGTTTTAAAACTAAACAGCCAACAATGTGAGTGTGGAGCATGACATCTTCTGGGTTTCCATGTAAACATGTTATGTCATGTGTGAGCCATATAGGAGTCAGTCCCATCCAATATGTGCATCCCAACTTGACCAAGGCTACTTACCTACAGACCTATAATGGCATGATTCACCCCATACCTGATGAGTTAGAGTGGCCTGAAGTGAATGCTAATGTAATGCAGCCCCCAGTGCATAGAAGGATGCTTGGTAGGCCAAAAGTGGCAAAGAGGAGGGAGCATGATGAGCCAGCTCCACATAAAAGGTCTTATGCAGTAAAGTGTGGCTATTGCCGAGGCATTAAGCATAATAAAATATCTTGCCCAAAAAAAAAGAGAACTTGACATGTAAGTTGCTGATTTTGTTTTTTCATTAGTTAATGTTGGTTAAACATTAACAAATTATTCAACTAATGTATTACATTTTCATGTAACTTAGGCATCAGTGGCTGAAACTGGAGGCCAGTCTCAACCTCTGCCTCAACAGCATCAAGCCTCAACTTCACATCAACCAATAGGAGAAACGCATGTTCTCTAATATTCTCAACCCAATCAACTGAGTTTTTGTTGTTTTCTTGCTTTCTTGCTGGCTGGTACACTATTTTTGTGGGTATTGTGTTTGCTATAGGATAATTTGGATTGTGTTTGTTGTGGAAAAATTTGAGTTGTGTTTGCTGCTTTAATAGCTGTTAGAAGGCCATATTATTGCAATATAGATGTTATAAGGGGTGTGGTTGCAATGCCAGTTTCAGACTAGTCATTTAGGCCATTCTGATAATAAAAAAATTGTTTTAGGAGGTGTAAATGTAAAACTGGGGTTACTAGTCGTTGCAAACCCTTTTTTTTTTTTTTAATTTTGGTTATCCATATTTTCATTTCAAATCAAGTAGACAGTCACAAATTTCGATGTGGATAGCATATTTGTACTTTACTTTGCCATGTAGGAGAGAGAGTAAATTTAACTGATAGAAGTCTAACAGAAGAGAGTAGGATGTCATTAGGATAAACTTCAAAGATTTAATTGTGATTTAGGCAAATCTAAAGGAATGTGAAAGTGAAATACCCATTCTAAAAACAATATGCTATTTAAAATACTATATAAATTTCAAAAGATGTATTATTATTATTCTTATTATTACATCTTTAAAATACAAATATTATTTTAGAAAACCAATATGCAAAATAGAATTAATCTACACTTAACATCCTTTAATTAAATTTAGTTTTTATATTCATAAAAAACAATTAATTTTTTGATAAAACTTTTATATTTTGTAAATGAAATGAAAAATGGTTAATATATTTTATTTTAGGGGATGAAAGATATAGAGAAAAAGAAAATAGTACAAAGGATTAACTGATAACAAATGGTGAATCTTTTTAATTTTTATTTTGAAAATTTAATTAAAAGATGCTGGGCTTTGAGATTAATTCTTGAATATATATATATATATAATTATGAATTTAAGTGTGACAAACATATGTAATAATTAAATTGAATTAAAAGACATGTACTCGGGTTGAACTAATGATAAAATTATTAAAAATACAATTTTAAATGAGAAGTGTTCCGTCATTTCTAGATATAATCTTCATCTTATAATTTGTAATAAAACAAAAATTGAATATCATTGAATTTTACATTTTTGCAATTTTATAAACTTTTGATTTTCAAAAGTTGTGATTTAGGCTATTAATTTATTGTTTATTGCAATTTGAATTAAGTTTAACAATTGTTTAACATGTAAAAGAGAAGTATGCTAGAATAAAACCCTTTAAAAGTCAATAAAACTGTTATTGTAAACAATATTACTTTATTACGGACTCTCTAAAAGTAATATATTCAATAAAGTAGGTTATTAATTTATTATTTGTTATAATTTTATTGAATGCAACACTTTTAAACATTTTTATTCTAGAATTTACTTGTAAAAGAATACTTAGAGCTCTAGTTTTGAATCCAGGAGAACTTGATGACTATTATCATTAGTTATTGTCAATTAAGTTGTCCTAAACGGACATGATTCTTTTTCATATATAGTATATTTTATTATCACTGCAAAGATAATCTAATGGTAGAAGTTATTATTTTTTCATATAGTATTTAAATTTGAATCTCTCACCTTTAATATAAAAAATAAAATAAAATCTACTACTAATTACAGCCAAGGATCCATCAATCCTCTCTAAACATGTACGTAAATTATCTTAAGAAATATACAAATTCAGAAATAAATTAGAGCATAAAATGCTTAAGATAGCCTTTTATACTTTAATCTTGATCAATTACATAACTAGGAAAAACAAAATCATACAAAAAGTAAACGAAATGCATCTAAATAATCAGTGATAATGGATAGCATTTTCTTCTTCTTTTTTATGAGTAAAGTACAGGCAAAAACATTAAACCAAATATACAATTAATTTATATCTATCAATGATGATTAATAGCAGTTTTTTTCTTTAGTAAAAGAAGAAGAAGTTAATTAATACTAGCACCTCCAGTACCGCTGCTTATTTCTGACCTTGAAGGAACACCCCTTGAACTGATGCTTACAACATTCTGTACATATACGCCCACACACACACACACACACACACATATATATATTCAAACACAAATCAATATTAAACATTAATATATACAATATAAAGATATAGAGAGAAGAGAAATAGACTTACAATATTGTTTACAGAGGTTGAAGAAGAAGTTTGGTGAGGAATTGTTTCAAACAGGACATTATCATGTCTTTCCTCTTTATCAGCTCCAAATTCTGCAGACTGGGTTTTGGTCTCAAAACCCAGAGATTTGAGGACAGCCCTCATTGCTTCTTGTAGGAAATTGTAATAAGAACCCAAAGACTCCATTTTTTTCCTTCTTCCCCTTATGAATGATCTTTCTTCTTCTCACTGATCTTCACACAATTGCTTCTTCTTTTTTTGGTGAATTTCACACAATTGCTTCAGTATGTATTTTTTTTTTATAGTCAATTGATTCAGTATGAATATATGCGTGTGTATATGTGTGTGTGTATATATATATATAGAAAGAGAGATGGATAACCAGCAGATCTTATTATAAAGATATTGGGTATTCTTTTTCACGTGGAATTGAACTGTTCTCATTCAAGTCTCACATTGAAACGTGTGCATAGTCAGCATATACGGAATGGAAGAACTATTATTATATTACATTTTTTTTTAATTATTAATACTGATAGAATAGTTTTGGTCAAAATCAGCTCTTTTTACGAAATTTAAATTCCTATATACACGACCACGGTTTAGCCCGTTTAATAATTTTTTTTTTTTTTTTTTTTTTTTAAAAAAGCTTTAGTTAGAGAGCTTCACCCACAACTCAATAAATATTTGTTAATTTTTTTAAAATTATTTTGAAAAAATTTAAAATTTATTTAAAAAAAGTTATTTTTCATCTTATCCATAATGTTCAACAGAATATTAAATGTTATATCAATTTTGCTTTATCATTGAATAAATTTTTTATTATATCTAAAATGTTAGTTAAATATTTTTTATGTGTAATAAATAAAGAATTAAAAACATTTTTAAAGTTATATTAATTAAAAAGTCTATTAAAAATTAAAAATATTATTTTATAATGATAACCAAACAATTATAAATTTTTTAATAAAAATTATTTTTTAAAAAGTTTTATATGAAAAATTTTACTGCTAAAAATTTTATTTGCATAAACTATATTAAACGGACTTTTAATTTTAATCTTTGTTTTTTTTAACTGATTTAATTTTAGTCATTAAAATAAATATAGGAAATATTTTATATGCCTTTTGCATTAATTTCAATTTAATCTTTTAAATTTTAAAAATTACAATTAGCTTATTTTAAAAGGATGTGGATCAAATTAGTTTGAGAGATGTGATGGAATAACAATGAAAGAAAGTGGTGTTATTTGAAACTGAAGAAAAATATGTGATATTTTTAAATTAAAAAAATTAAATTGTATTCAAGTCAAATTTCACAATATATGAATGAAACTAATCCAAAAATATAAGTAGGGTTGCAAACTCACTTCATGGAAGAATTTCCTCATTTAGTTAAATAAAAAATGCTTATAAAATGATAAATATTTATTCATTAGTTGCATTTATGAATATGATTTTTTGTAGGGATGTCAGAGACCAATTAACTATTCATGTCTACATTTTTTTAAAATAACTGTTTATAAACACCATCCAACTTTTTTTTTCCAAAATATTCTCAATATTTTCTTTTCCTTTTCTCTCTCTCAGCAAGCACTCTCTCTTTTCTTTTTCTTCACCCAAATTAATTCTTCCCTTAGGTTTCCTTTTAAAAAGAAAAACTCTTTTAAAAATAAAAATTAACCAGTGCAAAGAATTTCAAAAAAAAAAAAAAAAAACTAATGAAAAAATTGGATGAAAAAAATAACCTTTGGTGGTTGATATGTCTGCAAAAATTAGAAGTGCTTGTCTTTAGAAAAAGAGAAAGAGTGCTTGCTGAAAGAAAAAAAAAAATTATGGATGTCCACTTTACTAAAAAAGTAATTATCAATGTCCATCAATTTTTTTTTTTAGCTATTTATGTCTACTATGTCATTACTTTTAAATTTATTTTACTCATTTTATCTATTTCTTGTTTAATATTGTTACCTACTATTTATCATTTTCTTTAATAAATAACTACTATTTTTTTTTTTTACCATTTATCATAAACCTACTGATTTCCCTTTCTGTTTATAATTTTCAGTTGATTTCTTTCAATTTTGTTTGTACTAGATAATTTGAAACCCACCGATTTAACATCAATTTTTTTCAAACTTTGCACTCCATTTTAAAATTTTTAAAAACAACAAAATCCAACTCTAACACCCACTAAGATGATTTTTTTTTTTTGGTAAAAATAATGTTGTTGAAGTGTATATTAATGTTTTTGAATATTGTGTGAAATGAAAACAAATGAAGGAAAAATAGAAATTTTAAAAAAAAAAAATCCCACCCAAATAGTAGGTGATGTATGCAATTTTCTGGAGAAGTTCACACAATCTTACTTTATGCCACATTGCTCAGCATAAAAGATGGTGTAAGGTTGGATGGGCGGACTACTATACAGTTTCTTATTGTCTCGCAGCCCACCATACCATCTAAACTAGCGCTTAATTAGGGCAGTGTGGATAACCCTCAAACATCGCACACACTGCCTACAAATTGCACAAACCATCAAATGTTTGAATGGGACAAATATTGTTGTTTTCAACTTTCGTTTTTGTAGTTTTTTTTTTCTTCCATTTTTGCCATTTCAATAAAATTCATGGTGCAAGGCTGGCGGTTCTCTTCTTGGCAGTAAATTTCTTCTTCAAAAGTAGTCTTTACACAATAAATTTCTTTGTTAGTGATTTTGCCACTGTAATTTTCTTTGTTGTCGTCTCTTTTTTAGCTTTGCCATAGAATAGCTTAATATATGTCATTATTACTTATGAGAGTAGAGTAAATGAGAGCGAAGAAGTGGAAAGCTTTTTTTTTTTTGGTACTTTTTAATTATTATTTTTTAAATAAAGATATAATAGATATTTTAGTGATGCGTTGGCAGAATATAAATTTTTTAATTTGATGTATTTTATTTATAACATCATATTATTTATTGTTATTTAAACTTAAATTTTAATTTTAATTAGGAAACTAAGAGATATTATCTTATTTATTTTTATTTGTTAGCGATTAGTTTAATTAAAAATAAAGATATTTTTTTCTTTTTTAAGTTTTGAAATATTTTAATTTAGTATTTTAGGGTTTTATTAGGTTGCTTATATATAGATTATTTTTTAGATTTGTAAAGGAGGAGTTGATTATGAATAATATTTTGAGTTTTTATCAATTTTTATCAATTTTTTAGTATTTTGCAGAATCAATAAGTTTTTAAATTCAAATTCCGATATTTGTGAGCAAATCAACAAGTTTAGATTATCTTTTGATGTTTTTGTGAGATACTTTTGTCTTTTTTACGCTTTTTGTGCGGTATCATTTATGCTCAAATATAATGAAATGGTGGACATAAGTAACTAAATAAATATTGATGGACATGGATAATTAATCTATTAGTGAGGTGGATATCCCTATAAAAATATTTCTAAGAAAAAAAAATAAATTTCTTTAGATAATTAATATAAATAATTATTTTTAAAAAGATAGACATAAATAGTTAATTGGTGTTTTAGACATCCATATAGAAAAACTGTAATGAAAAACTAGAAGGCATAAGACAAATATTTAATATTGTCACATGAACATCTGATCTATAAAGTCAAGAAATTTCCTCGTTTGAAGATTCTGTGTGTGTGTGTATTGAGGCAGTAGTGCAAGTTCATGTGTATAGGATAGCTACTATGTAAGAATATTAGATGGAATGAAAAGAATTATATTTTTTTATATTTTTATATAAAGAGTTATATATTTATATTTTTATATTGTCAACATATATATAAACTTCCACGAGATGTTTAATATTTTTTTTATTATTTTTTGTACGTTTTGGTCAACAACGCGAAACATATGATTAATTATTAATTCCGTTTCGGTGGTCGATTTTGACTCAAATTGGTTCCATTACAAATTAAACACAAAAATGTGTAATTGCACAAAAACGTGTAATTGCACTCTCAAATTTTGACTTTCAAAATTTTATAATTTAGATTCAACTCAGCATTTTTATTTTTTATTTTTTGGTAATTTCGACTCAGAAATTCATGGGCAGCAGAGAGTTTTACTTTTGAGTNTTTTAAAAAAAAGGGAAAGAGATAAAGTTAGAAGTTGAATTATTGTGAGAAAAGAAGACAACATAAATGGAAATTTCCTGCCTGTCTTCCTGCAAACCTCCCTTTCTGCATATAAATATTTTTTTGTGCAACACCTAGTAGTAGCTCTTAATAGGTGTATTTTTTTCAATCTCCAAAATTATTGAAGACAGTGACACCATTGTTTTTTTTACCAAGTACCCTGACTCAGCTTCACATCAACCAAGATTGCTTTCGACTGTAATAATATTGTAGATTGATTTATAAAAGACAAAACCAAATGTATCTTCTTCTGATTGTAGAATTATGCAAAAGAATTAGTTTGAAGGCCTAGTTGTAACTAGCTAAGAAAGCATTGCACAAACGAGATTAGTTAATTATACTATATACAGTATGATATAGTTCCATATATTATAAACCAATATTTGATATATGGTTATTGTTAATTAAACTACATTAATAAGAAGTGATTAAGATTGAAGGGCAAGAAAAAGAAGAGGGTTTTGTCCAACTAAAAAGGTGGGAGTGGTGGGTAGGGTGGGGTGCCTTTCCAAACTTCCATTATTACTAAGTTGTAAAGTAAGTTTGGAGGGAAAAAAGGAGAGAGGTACGACTTGTATCTATATGGTGTCCAAAGTCCACTTCTCCTAAAAAATGTTTTTTAAGAAAGAAAGTATATTAAACTTTCCCTCCTTTTGTCCAACACTCTTTTTAAAGTACCACATCCCTAAAAGCAACTTACTTTTCCTTCAAAAAATACATGTCTTCTACACTAATTTTGCTCTGCTTTTGTAGTTTTTGTATTTGGACGGCATGAACACAAATTTGTATTAATTGCACTACTCAAATTGGAGAAGTCATTAGGATATGTAGTTCTTTATTATTATTATTATTATTATTATTATTATTTAATTTTGGAAAATATTTCGAGGAATTGATTAATTAATTCTTCCTTGTGAAATATTATTTTATTCTATTAAAAGAAATACTTTTCCTGAGGATTCAAATTAATGAAATTTTCCAAAGTGAATTTTCAATTACAATCTTTTTTTTTTT
Source organism: Ochetophila trinervis (assembly GCA_003254975.1). NCBI lineage: Eukaryota > Viridiplantae > Streptophyta > Magnoliopsida > Rosales > Rhamnaceae > Ochetophila > Ochetophila trinervis. Next base: position 19,824 of record QANX01004854.1, read on the forward strand.
TTTTTTTTTGACATTGGGGATGGGGGATCCAGTTCTAATTTTCTAATATTTTTATGTATGGTTTTGACTCGCAATAAATAAATATGAGAAAAAAAAAGTGTTTTACTTTTGATTAATTTCCTTTTATGGGCCCTTTCTCACATGAAAACATTATGGGCCAAAATTTTGCATTTACGAACCTTACTTTTTAAGTCCTCCTACGCTAATCCTGAATCCTGACAGATTAGTTTTCAGCCCATTCGATATTTCTCAAGAGTCCATGCATTATTTTACCACGATACCAAAAACCCAATTATTTTAACTCCAATAAGACATATGAAAAGTAGGAGATTTGAAATAGATGATATTTTAACTTATAAAATAATATTATATTCGGCAACATAAAAATTAAAATTACTATGGATCAATTATGGGTATGCAAAATTATAAACGATTCAATGACACCGACTCAATTTTATTGATTGAATTAGATTGTACTAAAAATTTTAAAATCCAAAATCATTGAACAGAAAATATAATACAATTAGGTTGCGTTTGGGACGCACGATTGGATCGGATCAAATATAGCCAGCATGATTAGACCGTATTGGATATAGAATAATTAAATTTTTCAAATAATGTCATGTGTTTAGTGCAGTTTCAGATTAAATGACATAATTTAATATTCTGAATTTGGTGCAATTTCAGATTGGATTGTATTTCAATTATATAAAATATTTTATATTTTATAAATTATATTATAAAATATTATTTTAATTATTAATTAAAATTAAAATGATATATAAAATATATTTGTAATATAATTTTAATTATAAATTTAATAAAATATAATATTACGTTATTTCGAAAATATTAAACTTAATTTAATAAAAATATATAGTAATTGTCCATAAGGAAGAGAAACTACTAAAAATAAAAATAAATAAATAAGAGGTTTAGTTGAACATTAAAAAGGTTAAACTGGTGTATATCATTATATTTTTTCATAAATAAATATGACATCAGTATTATAAAAAAAAGTTATGTATCATCGAGAAAATGAAAAATTAGTTTGAGAAAGAACAATTCAGTGTTTTTAAAATCAAAACAAATGGCTAAGTGACCACAAAATAGTTGATTTTTTGGAACCGAAGTGAGAAATTAGTTAGATAAAGAAGCCATGGACAGCATTCCAAGTTTATCATCCTGTTTTTCAAAATCAAATGTTCTTCAACTACGAATAACAACAAAGAATGCAAGTAGAAAGGAAAGTTTGATAAAAACATTATAAAGCGGAACCGGTATTGGTTATTATTCATCTTACAAAAGGGTAAAAAATCTAATCTAGGATATACATTCATTTTTAAACAAACTCGGCAACTGAGTTCAAAAAATTAATACAAGTAAACTAACATAGAAGGTAATTTCCAAGCATAATCAAGGCAAAGGCATAGGAGGTTTCCAATCAGAGAATTTGACCAAGTTTCTATTCATAATAGAACCATTGTGCAGCCAAAAGGTTTCAGCTGAGTAGTGAAATCGCCTGACTTTCTTCTGAAGTTCTCACATTATTCCTTGCATTACAGAACATGGAGCTGATTCTCGAGCATAGATGTTGTGTGTTCCATTTCTAAAATGGAAAAAAAAAATCCAAAAAAAATCAAATATGTTTAAGAAATTTTGAGCATCAAATCTGATGTGTGTTCCAATTATACCAAAAAGAAAGCAACAAAATTATGAGACCTGAAGAACTTCCCAGCATATTTGCATGACTAAGCTATTTAATAATTTCAATTAAAAGGACAGTTCTAGGAAACCCAAAAAATAGATGATAACTGCAAACTGAAAAGCATCCTGCAGTCAATTAAATACAACATAGGTTGCACTCTACAGTAAATTAACCCATACAACTTACCAACAGAATGCTGTATGATGCACATGTGCCTGGCAACCACCATGAATCAAAGTGAACTTACCAACAGCTCCAGCGATAAAATGGGACCACAGACCTCCAAGGTTTGGATGTGATTCTTCAATCCACTTTCTGGTAGACTCTATGACATCATATTATGTTGCTCCAGTTGCAAGAGACCCACTAACACCAGGAGCTATACCTCTATAAAATCCTACAAGAAGAGTTAGTTTAGGAATACTAATTACTACATAATCAGGTAAATGCATCAGCAGCACTAATATATATATATATATATATAAAGGGAAAAAAAAGAAAAAATCGTATTTCCATAGCATACCTAAGCATCCCAAATTGAAAATCTTGACATTTACCTACAATGTAAAAGCTCTGGTGAATAATACATAGCTTACCTAGAGATTCGACAGTTACAAAAGTTCATTATTATGAAGTGGGATGCGAGAGCATGTATCAGTGTTATACCATGACATAACCAATTAAAGTAAAATTGATATAAGAATATGTTGTTAAGTTCACTTTGATTATGTAGTAATTAGTATTATGTCATGGTATAAGATTGAGTCAATACATATTAATGAAAACGCAAACATAAATGCAAATATAATTCAATTACAAAGTAGAAAAACAAACCCAAATTACATATAATATCATAAGTATAATTAAACAAAAATCGGAAATCAAATTTGAACCTTTCAAGGTTCATTTTCACAAATGTGTTCAGCCAAGCATTTCATCAAGCAATTCATTTTCACAATTGGAAAATTTGTTTACGGTGTACTACACTTTTAAAGAAAAATATGGAAAAATATAATAATAAATTCCTTAAAAATTGCAATACGAGATGAAATAGCACTAGTTGGTGCTGAAAAATTACAAAAAAATTATGAGTAACAGAGAGCTACAAAGTTGGGCAGAAAAAGGAAAAGAAAAAGATAATGTTTAGACAAACCTGTGTGTGTGCGGCAGATTTAGAAGGGGCGAGGTCGATGTATAGAGTCGAACAAGATCTGTTGAAGGGAAGGAAAACTTTATTCGCGGAAGGGACATCTGATTCACGAATATTGAAGCAGATCTGTTGAAGGAGAATGGAGTAGCTCGATTCGCGAGAGCAACCAAATCGCAGATTCTACGAAATCCTAGTCCATGTCTTCTTATCCTGTGACTCTCTCCATGATTAGAAATGGCCTTAATTCATAGAATTGGATTTAGAATCGAATTTCCTAGTCTAACTCTCATGCCATCACCAAACACTGAATAAGAGAGAAGACCGAATATAGAAATCCAATCTCCTCCCTTATCGGGTCAAACAAACACACCTTAAGGTTGCACACATTACAAGAAAAATAGGCTTTTTGTGACAGCCGAAAATTAGTCACAAAGCATGGTATATGTGACGGATTTGTCGCTAAAAGCACTTTATGTGATGGATAAAAACCCGTCACAAATCCGTCGCAATAGGTCCGACACAAAAAGTTTAGTGACCATTAACTGTTCATCTCGTCACAGAAAATAGACGTATTGTGACGGTAAAAAAGGTCACAAATATGTTAATACACCGGAAAAATACCGCCGGCAAAGATTTTGAGACGGCATATAGACCGTCACAGATTAAGCCTCAGTGACAGTTTTGTGACAGTGCTCTGTCACGGAAACTCACATGTGACCAAAAGTAGACCGACACAAATAATATTTTTACCTTAATTGTGACTGTCACAAGTTAACAATTGTGATGGTCTTGTGACGGTGTCCGTCACAATAACCATAATGTGACAACATTTTTCCCGTCACTCATTGATACATTAGCTTGTGAAATTCCATTTAGTTTCGAATATGAGTGTTTTTACAGTTGACGCATTGTGACGGNGTGACCATTAACTGTTCATCTCGTCACAGAAAATAGACGTATTGTGACGGTAAAAAAGGTCACAAATATGTTAACACGCCGGAAAAATACCGCCGGCAAAGATTTTGAGACGGCATATAGACCGTCACAGATTAACCCTCAGTGACAGTTTTGTGACAGTGCCCTGTCACGGAAACTCACATGTGACCAAAAGTAGACCGACACAAATAATATTTTTACCTTAATTGTGACTGTCACAAGTTAACAATTGTGATGGTCTTGTGACGGTGTCCGTCACAATAACCATTATGTGACAACATTTTTCCCGTCACTCATTGATACATTAGCTTGTGAAATTCCATTTAGTTTCGAATATGAGTGTTTTTACAGTTGACGCATTGTGACGGAATTGTGACGGTGCTCCGCCACAATAAAGATACCGTGACAACCGTCAATCTGTCAATTTTAAACGGGCTTAGGTGTGTTATTGCATTTAGTCTTGGATATGAGTCGTCACAATATACCAAGTGTGACTGTACTGTGACGGAGGACCGTCACATTACTCGTTCGGTGATGACTCTTATGCTGTCAATTATTAGTACTTTAGGTTGTCCAATATCATTTTGTTTCGGATATCATCCGTCACATGTGTTCCTCTGTGATGGATTTGTTTGGCTAATATATTTATGGTTTGCATAAATTTCCTTTAATCATCTTCTTAATATTGAAATGGCAAAGTAACTTAAAAAAAAAAAACAGCACATTGAATATGATAAGAACAAGCTAAAGTTTATATATAATATATAGTCAAATCCTTTTTGCTTTGCGGTTTATTTAATACTAACCAACACTATGAAGGATTAAAAAAAATTTCAATGAATCACTGCTGCTTAAGCATGATTCCTTGAAAAATTTCCCAAAAAGAGTCCTAAGAATCCTTCATGCAAATACCATATACATTCCAAAACAGCATGCATGCTGACAATTGCACCATACACAAGCATGCACAAAACCTTCCGGTCCCATTAACAAAAATTTATCTCAACTTGGACAGCATTTTCCCTACCACACATTATTTCAGTTTCAAAACATGAAAAGGCATAACTCTACATACATGTCCTCTTCATACTCGATCACAAGTCGGGTAACCTCCTACATTTACCTGCACCATTAAATGACCTAAGCATGCTTCACTGTATAATACTGAATTCATTCAATAGTAATGTAAGTTAATAACTTTTTGAGCTGTACCTTCAATGTTCTCAACTGTTGGGGTGAGTCTGACTTTCCCATCTCGGTGTCAAAGACTCCACATGCCCTTGCAATAACCTGAATTTAGCCTCAATTTTTGCAAAACGTGCCTCAAGTTTTTGGTTTTCCAGCTTCAATGCTTCATTAAAGGCTTTTGTTTGTTGCATTTCTTTTTCAAGAGCATCCATATGAAGACGTGTTCGTTTGGAGTGATGCATTGGGCCAATACTCATCCCAACTTGGTGTCCGCGTTTTGGAGGTATAACTTTGTCAAAAATTTCATCGGTTGACAATTCTAAGCCCTCCTCAGAGTCTCTGAGTAATCAATTCCTCCTGCATAATAAACAATTACAGCACACCATATATCCATATAAACTAACTACCAATTTCAGATTGCCTGCATTACTTAAGGAAAATGCCCAAATAAATTTTTGTGTGGTAAATGTATATGGCAATCATATAAATGAGTTCCAACTTGAAATAATACACATTGGCAGTAATATATATGTCACATATTAGTTGGAAAGCACAATTTAGACCAAATTCTGTGTTTTGTAACAAATTTGCAAAACTTTTTCCAAATTTTTTGTTCAACATATAGTTAGTTTTGGGGTACTCACATAAATCCTTTCCGACTTCTCATCCATCCATTTCTTCTTAGTTTTGTTATAGTGGGTGGTATACCACAAATCATACCGGTCCACCGATCCATCCTATTCAATGATTATGTACAAAACATTCGTGTCATCTAGCTTCAACAATGTCAAACATAATAAGTGCATCAAACATGTATTTATTAAATCACCTATTGTAGAGCCTCATTTGCAAGTCTAGCAAACGACTTAGTTCCCGAACAATGATGGACTCGTTCAACACCTCTATTCTTTTTGTTCGTTTCACTCATTTTCTGCATACCAATAACGCATTTTTAAAAATCAGCAATCCATAAATGTGAACAACTACAAGTTTACAATCAGTTTCCCTACCTTGAAGTTATCGGATTTGAATCTCTCAACACACAGCAGCCATTCATGCAATGCAACTTCTTTTGGACATGCAGCGATTATGTCTTCCTCGGTCACACACTGGTCATATTTCTCTCTCAACCTATATCTCCAGCTCTGAAATGGTGTGCTGCATCACCGAAATCAAAATACTGCTACAACAAATATACACATAATCGTTGATGCAGCGGACCAAATTAATGTTTAAAAAAAATATAGCGTATAATGTGTAAATTCAAACAGCGAAAGTTAGTTACTATTCGTAAGTTCACCTTCAATCCGACCATTATTTCGTCCTTCCTATCGGTTGGTACGTCACTCCATTCATTGACATGAGGAGGCGCTTTGCTCCTAATTAAAGCCCCAATTTCAATTGTGAGTTGTTGATAGAAGTGACCGATGAATCGCATCACATGGGGTGGAGCTGTAACCGTCATGTTCCCCAAATTGGGGCTAGTCTTCCTTGCCACTGAAAGGCTTCGAGTCGGTCCTCGCGTCCTTGTCTGTCCGGTGGCTGTAAATGGATGTTCACCATTATATTACATAACCCCAAATATATTGACAAAAATGAAAATATATATATATACCATTCACCTTTGGTATTCACATTCATTTGTCAATGTATAAACATATTCATATTTACCGTTAGATGATCCAGCACCAGCATTGGTAGAACCTCCTACTGCGCCTTCCATGCCAACAAGGGTACTCGCAGCCAAGCCTTCATCCGTATCAGGTGGCATCGTTTCATCATCATCCACATTTGCGTCATCCCCCTCAATTTCAGGTATTGGTGGGACGGAATCCTCGTCAATTAGAGACGATGGACAAAGTGTAGCATCACCATCATCGTCAGTCGATTCAATCCCAATCGTTTTGTCCTCTGCTGCTGTCTCCACATTGTGTTTCCCATGGACAGGGGCTTCGCCCAATTTGCTGCCTTGCCTTGGGCTTCATAAAACACCGCCTCGTTGTTTGAGTTCGACACGCTCCTATTAAAACATATGCCAAAATACGTTGACTTTCACATAAATGTACAGCAATGTGTTGATTTCAAAAATTAATACAATGGTAATTAATATTACCAATAATAGTCACACAAAAACATCCATACTTTGTACATTATGTTTCAAATATGTTTCTTAGTTAGTTTTTGGACATGTAATTTTAAATTCCAGCCACACATAATCAATTTACATATTGAAAAAGTTTATTATGCAGATTACAAAACCTTGCATGTTTGAACCTCAAATATGCTAAGTATTTTGTCTTACTTTTGATAGGTAGATGTGCTATGGAATTATCATCGATCTTCCCAAATAGCTGAACATTTATACGTTTCCGAGGACTCCTGCGTAGTGGCGGCAATGGTTGGGAGAACGCTATTGCTTTTCCTATATGACAGCGTTTAGTTCAAACTCAGTATTATGGTTGAATTCAATCACTAGAGTTTGAATTATGAATGTTGTCTATACCTTTTGTATTCTTGCCTACAACTTGATTGGTTTGTGTTGGCATCGGCTCATGTACACGTGTAGGTGCGGTGCTATGAACTTTATCTCCTCTCCGTTTGCACACACTAACCCAATCAGATGCTACAATTAGTTTAAAATATATACGAGTACTAGGTTAGTGCAATAACACTTAAATTACAAAACTTTGTTTACCACTTGCTTGTCAAAATTGTGTGCTTGCTAAGTGCCGAACCTGTTTGACCCCCTTTCTTGTGCAAAGGTTTGGCACTGGATTGCCCTCTGCGCAATGGTACATTCTTTCCAAACATTATACCGTACCACTGTATGTATCCCCGTTAACCTGCAACCGCAACAATTAGTCACAAATAATTAAGTTAACAGTCCCACAGCAGTAAATTACCATTTACAGACATGTTACAATTGTATAATTCACGGGATATATTGAGAGCAACACATTATAAATGATGATGATGCCACAAATTACAAGCAAAATTTTATATGCAGAAAACAATTCAAAGAGAAAAAAGCCACATATTACAAGTCTTATTACAATGCAAATCAATCATAACAGCCCCATTTTACAAGCCTTTTTTCAATGGAAAAACATTGGTGAATTTCCAAACTTAGTCATTAAATCCACACTTACATATATAATCACAGTACAAGCAATGAAAGTAAATATTGTCAAATTTTAATCGTTATCGGAGTAATCCGTTGATGATCCATTATCAATATTGTCATTTTCATAATGCACACCATCATTTCTCTCTATCCCCGTTACATTACCAAGTATACGGTTCATGTCCGTCCTTGTCCTATGTTCAACAACGTCATCCGTGAAACTAATGTCCAGTTCATCATCGCACTCATTTTGTTGATACGGATCGTCATCCAATGGATCAATAGCAGTTTTTGTTAATTGGACATCGTACAAGTTGCGTGGTTGCACCTGCTCAACAACAACCCACCCTTTTCCAAGCTTTGGGTCGAGTAGATAAATAACCTTATCCGCTTGTGCTGCAAGTACATAAGGGTCGGTCTTGTACCAAGTCTTTGAAACTTTAATGCTTAGAAACTTAAACTCATCTATGTTGACTCTTCTTCGACTGCCAAGATCCCACCAATCACACTTGAAAACAAACACTTTTTGATGATGTCCTCCATAACGTAGCTCATAAACATCCCGCAAGACACCAAAGAAGTTCATCTCTTCGCCGTTGTGCTCTCCTTTAACAACAACCCCACTATTTTGGGTTTCTCTACATCTATCACGGTGTAGTGTCCGGAACCTATGTCCATTTATTATGCAGCCACTATATCGAACCACTCTTTTATCTGGTCCTTGATTGGATACAATTTATATATATTTTATATACCTTAATACTTGATTTGAGCATGTTTTATTCACTTAAAATGGATTAATTTATATTTTTTTATGTTTTAGGTGGATTTGAGCTTAAAGGGATGAAAAATGAAGAAACAATGGCAAAATCGTAATAAAACAGAAAATTGAAGAAGCAGTGGCAAAACCGTAATTAACTGGACGTTGGCAGCAAGGCAGTGCAACCCAGGTGCAATGCCCAGGCGCTGGATGGGCGCGAATCTGAGCGTTTAGGCTCGTTTTTGTGATTTTTTAGCCCTAGGTTTTACTATAAATATGTTTTATCATTATTGTAAAGTGGGTGACCGTTTTTAGAGCAAAAACAACAAAGAATTGAGATTTCTAACAATTATGAGTAGCTAAATCTCTCTCTTGGGTATGAGTATTATTCATTACTAAAGTACAAGGTGTGAGACTTGATTTATAAGTTTTAATTCAAGTTTAATTATTCAATTTGTGTTCTTCCAATTTATTTGTTTATTATTTATTTCTCTTTTGATTATAATTTGGATCCGTTATAATTATTTGTGGATTGGGTATTTGCTAATTAGGAATTCAATCGTATTGAATGTTCTATGTTTAGTAGCACTTTGATTTTAATAATTGCATGCTAAGCTTTTGTTAATTTTTTAGGAGAATGCATAATAGATTAAAGTTTTACAACGTTTGTAGGACTTGTTTATTATTGGTTGCTATTGTTCTTAATGTTGTTCTGATTTGATTTAGATCACGTTGGTTTAGATATTTCAGAATTATGATTAATTTACGATCGTATCTTAATTAATTAATTGTGAGAGTTAGAATAAAATTGGTCGTGCTGGTTTATTCAATCCAACATTGAATGATTATTTTTGGATATATTTGTGTCTGTGATCACCTGTTCTTTAGTAATTAAAGATACTCTCACCCAAGATTTTCTCTAATTGTTATTTCCAATATTTTTAAATTGCTTTATTTAATATTTGAATTTGCCAACATAAAATTCCCCTTTTGTCTTTTTAATTTTTCTTTAATTGGAATAGAAATAATTTGATCATCAGTCTCTGTGGAATCGACCTGAACTTGCTGCTACTACGGTAGTGTTTAAATTCAGTAATTAATTTTGGTGTTTACGACACGTATCAGTCCTCTTGCAAGCCTTTTAATGTTGTCACTCGTACCATCATGGTCACCGGCATCGAAACGATGCAGCTGCATATTACAAACAGCAAGGCTTTAAAGGGAATTGTTTTTTCCAGCAAGACAAATCAATCGGATAAACATACATGACGGTTAATTCAACATACTCATTCTAGCAGCCACTTAGAAAAATGTGCTTGCTGGTAGGCATGCATGTCCGCACCAACATTGCCTTCTACCTCGTCTTTATGAGCACTAGAATTGGCACACACACTCGTTATACCAAATTGCTTAGTGTTATCCTCTTTAATTTAAATATTACAAATGAAACTAAGGCAGAAACAATAAAAAATTTCATCCGTTTAACTTACTCTATGTATTTAAGCACTTCGGCACAATTGTTCAATACGTACCATCGAATCTTCACCCACTCAATCATATCAAGCTCTATATCTTTCATTCCTCATATACCATGTGCCTTATGTGAGAAAGTTGAGAAAGTTGACCTTTCATTGCACACAGTCACATCGTAGTTCCTATCCGGTCTATTAAACCTTGTCTTCACATCATGAAGATACATTGTGCAAAATACAAGACATTCATTAGCTATGTACGCCTCAGCAATCGACCCTTCGGGCTGCGCTTTGTTACGAATAAAACATTTCAGTTTGTGTAAGTACCTAAGAATGACCGACGCATTTAATATATTAGTATTAAATTTCCAAATAAATATCTTTACCTAATTAAGAACAAAGAAATCAATGGTTAGTACCTTTCAAATGGATACACCCACCGATATTGACACAGGCCACCAAGGATGGCTTCACGTGCGAGGTGAATCGGCAAGTGCACCATGACATAAAAAAACGAAGGGGGAAACAGCTTCTCAAGACTAGAAAGAGTCACTGCGATGCTACTGTCAAGCTTGTGTAATGATTCGGTTGTCAACGTCTTTGAAGTCAACTCTCTAAAGAATAAGCACAAATGAATTAAAGATGTACATACATCTTTCCTGAGGGAGCCACGCAATGCAATAGGCAGCAACCTCTGCATAAGGATGTGACAGTCATGGCTCTTCAACCCCGATATTTTGGAATGAACAATGTTTACACACCTCGCAATGTTGGATGCAAAGCCATCGAGAAGCTTTGCATCAATAAGAAATTGACACAGCTTGTTTTTCTCGACATCGTTGAGCATGTAGCAAGCGGGGGGCAAATAAACCGCTCCATTTGTTCAGATAGGGTGGAGCTCACGCATAATGCCCAAAGCCTCCAAATCCAAGCGAGTATTATATGTATCTTTGGACTTCCCTTCGAGGTTCATTATTGTTCCCAATAAACTGTCGCATACGTTCTTTTCAATATGCATAACGTCCAGGTTATGCCTCAATTGAAGAGTTTGCCAATATGCCAAATCAAAAAAAATGGAAACTTTGCACCAATTATTATTTGTAACATCGCACTTCCTTTTTTTTTCCCGTTAGTTAATTTACCAAAAGTGGGCTGCCTAACATCTTGTAGTTGTGCAAATATTTCCTTTCCAAACAACACCTTTGGAGGCGGCCGTAGGTCCCTGCTACTGTACAATCGGTTTTGTCGGAACCTATGGTGAATCGATAAGAAACGGCGATGTCCAACATATGCAATTTTGTGGCCATGTTTCAGGGAAAGAAAGATGCGTCAACATTACAAGTAGGGCAAGCTTGTTTGCCTTTTGTGGACCACCCTAAGAGATTACCATAAGCGGGAAAATCGTTGATTGTCCATAGAAGAGCCACATGCAGCTGAAACAATTCATTGGTCGATGCATCAAAAGTTTGGATACCCTCCTCCCATAGTTGCTTTAGTTCGTGCAGAAGTGGTTGAAGGTTGACATCTATGTCATTGCCCAGCGATAAAGGACCCGAGATTAGTATATTCAACATGAGAAAAGGATCTTTCATATATCTCCACGGAGGTAAATTGTACGAGATAATAATTACTGGCCACATGCTATAAGATGTGGCCTTGTTGTCAAACGGATTAAAACCGTCGCTAGCAAGTCCAAGCTTTATATTCCTTGGTTCACTAGCAAATATCGAGAAATTTTCATCAAACTTTTTCCATTCTTCAGAATCGGCCGGGTGCCTCATGATGCCATCATCAACCCGCATTTCATGATGCCACCTCATGTCTTGGGCAGTCTTGGTGGATACGTAAAGCTGCTGCAACCGTGGAGTCAATGGAAAATATCGCAATATCTTATGAGGAATTTTTTTACTGTTGCATGCAGTATCCTTATACCGAGGTGTGCTGCATGTCGGGCACACATCCAAGTCTTTAAAATCATTCCAATAAAGTATGCAATCATTCTTGCATGCATGTATTTTCTCATAGTGGAGACCGATGTCTCGGATGACCTGTTTCGCCTTGTAGTATGAAGATAGAAGGTTTGACTCTAGTGGGACAATTTTGTTTAGTAGCTGCAAAAGCATATCAAACGACTTGTTGCTCCAGCCATTCAATGTCTTTATGTGCAGCAACTTAACAATGACAGAAATTCGTGAATGTTTACACCCTGCATACATTGGGTGTGAAGCTTCGTGGAACATGTTTGCAAACGGATTTGAAAGACACGGTGTCTCTAATTGGAGAGGATTGGATGTCGATGAAGAAGACCATTCATTGAACAATGACTCATTATTCAATTCATTTAGCATATCCCATGTCCAATCAGCAGCGAGATCATCATCACCATTAGACAAATCGTCACCCTCCGTCATCTCTTCATGGGCTTGTGGGGTAAATGTATCTCCATAGTACACCCATGGATCGTACGACCTTAGGATTCCGTACACAATCAAATGATCATGTACTTCATCCGGGAAAAGGAAATAGTAGTTGTTACAATTGTAACATGGACATTTTATTTTCTCTCCGTCTTCCACATGGAGTTTTGCAAAATGTATGAAATCCTTGACTCCATTCACATATTCCGGGTCCGATCTATTGCGCATTTGCGTCCAACTTTTATCCATGTGGATTACAAAAAAAGGTGTCCGACTATATACCTTAGTGGAACAGGTCATTGAAGTTAGTATCGCAACTTAAACACACAATTAGTCATGCTATATGAGAGATATGCAAAACATATATACGCAGTATATGAACTTCAGTATCTATATGACAACCGAATGAAGAAAATAAATGTTGAGTCGTAGTTTTAGTAGAAGTGATAGGCCAACATACATACTGTGAAGGCAAACTCCAAAACATGCAGCTGTATAATTTTCTTTCTGGCTAAAAATAGTCAAATATACACATGCATACTGAAGTACAAAGTAGTCACGAAGTAGAATGTATAAATATGTATACCTTAAATTTAATAGGCACAAGAAGCAGCTCCGTGCGAATCTGCCTTAACAGTTGGGATTGCAGCAGCCGTGGAGAAACCTGGAAGCACGCAACAACACCAATATCAAATGCCTTAATTTCCACACGAACAATGAAGAACGTTACATCAATAATGCTGTGCGTTTGGAAAACAAACACGCTTCCACGGTTGCACAACTAAGTTCTAAACCCTAAAAGTAGCAACGTAGGGAAGAGAGAATTAAGACAAATAATATCTATGAGATATATGCAATAGTTACAAAGAAGATAGAGACAAAAACAGAAAGCTGAAGAAAGTATTACGCTTAAAAATATGTACATTCAAAATCAAAACCATGGTATATTCATTATTTGTTTATACACAGTCATAAACACTCAACTTTGGAGTCATGGACACATTGAAGTGATGTTTACAAAAATCACCAAAGCAGTCACTATGTACCAAAATACTAAGTATATAAATATCACCCTAAGTGAAACATTTCAGCTTGCTTGCGAGGAACTAGAAAGAGTAAAATGGTTGGAAGGTACAGCCCATTTTATCCATACTTGAAATTTTTTGACCATTCACGACTTATGTAAACTTTGTTAATTAAATAATAGGAAATGCAATCCATTCATGCAAACACTACCACAAATCAGTTTAAATTAATGCCCAACACACAACATTTTACACATGTAATGTTTTTCATTTCATAAGTTCAAAATTTCATATTATTAAATGCACACAAAAGAATATTGGTAAGGCATATATATAGACAGATTGACACCATTTTTTTGATGTTACTTACTTAATGAACATGTATGTTATAGTCAACGATTAGCACTACAAATAATTTCACCTATATTTTAAAGCACATTTGGTTTAAACAAATAAAGAAAGATTGATACAAAGCAAGGAGCATGTGATATCGATAGTCATGATACTGAAAACGGAATTGGGTATATGTAAACCATTAAAAAAAGTAATATCTTCCATGACCGTCACAATTAAGACAGCAAGTATAAAGCAGACTTGAACATGATATGGTGGTTACACATGGAATTTGTTTAATGTACATACAAAGGCCATTCAATTGGTGCATTACTTAAGAATTGATTAAAATTTTATAATGTCCAGCAATGTACCGCACCTCTATATTCCCAAATTGAAGTTAGTAAAATTATAATGAATATGTGCCCAATTGTAGAACATGAGAAATAAATTTTCAACTAAGTGCTAAATAGCCCCAATCAACAATTGCATTCAATATTACACCACAACACAATATTATTTATACACAATCTGAATGAAGACCAAAAAAAAAAAATTAACAAACCCTAAATAAACGTAATCTTTATTGAAAAGCAGGGTCATTTAACCCTAAACCAAAAGATGAGTGAATATGTGCCGAAATGCACCGGGAACACCACATATCCAAATCCATAACAAATGCAACAAAAAGGGATTCCATAATCCATCAAATCGGGAAAACATAACAAAGCTTTAGGAAATGCACAGTACCTCCGATCGTTTGGAGTGACTATCGAACGAGGAGATTCGCCGCCACCGGACATCGTGGATAGTCACAGTAAACCCAGAAACCGCCGTCGATGCAGCTGATTTGACGATGGAGCTGTGTAGCCGCCTTGGTTAACCCCAAAAATAAAAAATGAACAAAGTTGCGAAATGGTCGATTGGATGAAGGAATTTGGGGAAGATCATTGTTCATTTCCTAAACGCACCGCGTGGCATTAATGAAGGAGGCCGACTACTTTAGTAATAACAAACGACGTCGTTTTGTACTAAAATAATTACAAAATAACCATTCATTTTGATACACGACAACTCTACATACTTAAAAAAATTTTGTATGTTGTAAAGGCATGGCAATTGTGATGAATTATTTCAGCTCGTCACAGTACCTGAAAAAATATGGGCAGGAACAAAACCCTCAAAAAAATTTCGGCAATTTATTGATTCACCTAAACAGTATTTTGGGGATAATTGTGACATGATTACTGTCGCAATTAACTATTTATACAAATGTGACAGAAACAAGTTGAATGTCCGTCACAAAAAATTAGTATATTAAAATTCCTTCCATGATTTTGTGACAATGTCCGTCAATTTCCGTCACAGATAGTGTGAAAAAATTCAAAATTTTTTTGGCTCCAACAAATTTAAGTCTATCAGTAACAGAGCCTTGTGACGAGAAAAAATGTGTCACAATTAATATACAATATGTGACGGTCAAACCATTTCCGTCATTGTAGGTCACATTTTTGTGACGGATAAATTAATGTCACAAAGAAATCCGTCACAAAAAACTCATTTTTCTTGTAGTGACATGACGTAGTGTTAAAATGGGAAAAAGAACCAAGAGAGCGCTTAACATATTGTTAACATGCAGTAAATAAGGATGTACAAGTTAAACAAAACAGATTTGCAGTTAATTTCTAAGGACTAATTTTTTTCTTATATTTAATTTATTTATTATAAATTGGAAGAAAGAGAGTTTTATAGCCAGAAAATTCGAATCTGACCTAGAATGGAAGTGTACTTTTAATAGTTTACTATCAGGTCCGAATACTTAAAAAAAAACAAAAAAAAAAAAACTAGCTGTATAATTTCTAACATCGCACACAAAGAACACGTAGACATGCAAGTACTCAATTTTGATATAATAATATTAATATGTTTACATTGCATGATGATCACAAAGTTGAAAAGCTTGAAATCTGACATCGATTCGAAAGGACTTTAGAAGCCGCAGCTAACGAAGTGACCTTGAAATGGCAACTAGCTTTGGAGTCCATTCTCCAAGTCTTAGCAAACCCTAAATCCATCTTCATATTCACATTCATTTCCAGACACAGCTTCAAACCCGCTTTCGGCTCGCGAGGCAAAGCGGCGTCGTTTTTCCCAACCAGCACGAGTTTCACCGTCATGGAGTTGCTTTTCTCTTGGTACGCCTGTGGAAATATCCCCGTGGCAATAATGTCTTTTCCTCCAAACAAAAGGGTCACATTCTCGCTGGTCTGGTACTCGATGCCGAGTCTTCTATTCGGATTGGTCGCCTCCAAAGAGATCTCGTATTCCGGCTGTTTCTTTTTACCGCAAGAAGAAGAAGATTTCTCAGCGACGACGGAGACCTTCGAGACGGAAAACGACGGCCCTTCGGGTCTTAAAAGAAGGTACAGTATCAGCCCAGTTGCTCCGAGTACGAGGCAGACAACCACGGCGATTATCGCCATCATCATCGGCCGAGAGAGACCGGGTTTGTTTCCTTTGGTCTCCGGCTGGCTGCGGAAGCGTTCGGCGGCGATTCGGGCGTTCTCCGGCGGCGGGACTCGATAAACTTGGTCTTTGGGGATTTGGATGACGTAGGTCTCATGAGAACGTCTTGTGCCGGAGTTCTTACGCGGCGGCGGCGGCGATGATAGTAAGGGAGGCTCGTCGCCGATGTCAGGGTGGACCCGCCCCTCCATCGGAAAATGGAGTGCGGTGTACGGAGGAAGTGTGATGGGGAGAGTCAATTATTAATGGAGAGGATAATTGCATGGAGATTAGAAATTAGGGTTAAGAGAGATAGAATAGGAGAGGATTTAAAATTTGGTAATTTTTGTTTTGTTTGTTGGTGTGTTTGTTTTTTTTCTTGATAGTGAAGGATTAATGAGAATTAGGTAGGGAGATAGCTAGGGCAGCTCATGGTTTCCTTGTTTATGCTAAATTTGGAAGTTTTACCAGGTCAATGCTAAAACCATTTATAACACCACCATCCTACCTTCAATTTCGACCTCTTTATTCTTCTTTGTTATACCATATATAACAGCGCACCATCCTACCTTCAATTTCAACCTGTTTTCTTTGTTATAAAACTGTTTTTTTTTTTTAAATGTAAATTTGCTTTTATTTTTTAATCCTGAGAGTTGCTTTAAACCATATGTTAGATTTCTCCTGATTTTTTTGTATTATTATAACCGTATTTGTTTGATTAATACAACCTGTAATGTTCAAGCTTCTTGCTTTCCTTGTTTGGTTTATAGGGCATGCATAGCCGAAAGCCAGATCCATGAGTGTTTTAGGGACAATGCTTGCCTGCATACAGGTGTGTGGCATTCCTCTTTAGCTACGTTCCATATATACTATGTGGTATTCCTCTTTAATTACGTATATCCTACTATGTGGCATGTTATGAGTGGTCTATTGGTTAATTTAATAAGTTTAATTAGAAAAAAATTCCATTAATTAATAATTATTTTTAAGTCTCTTATCTAATAATTTTCAGCTTTATATTGTCATTATTTATCAAATCCTCTAATTATATGATTAAGACTCAATGGCATTTATAGAATTGAAATCAACACTAAAAACAGTAATCTTTCAAAGTTGGTAGAAAATATTGAGATTTTGAATTTTTTTTTTAATTTTATTATATTATTTTTTGGACATATATACAGGAATAAAATGTTGAAGAGGTTGTGTGTGCGTGAGTGATGTCAAGCCTGTAGAAGGACATTTTATGATTTTGAGTTTTTTATAAGCAAAGTACAAGTTTCTTTTTGTCATTTAACGTGTCTAACTTACTTGCTATATCAATTTTTTCTTTTCTTTTTTCGAATAGGTTATAGAATGTTAAATAATAAAATTACTAGATAAGACATAAAAATAATTATTAAAAAAAAAGTTAAACCAGTTATGTGACTTACATCATTAATGAAAATCTTCATTAATTATAAATTTATCAAAATAATCACATAGACAACTCATAATATATCACAGCAAAGTATGGATGAATGCCTCCAAACCAGTATGGAGGCAAGTATTGTTGTTTTTTAGGAATTGTCCTAAAACCATAATATATATATATATATTTACACATACATACAAATTTAATTTTCTAAAACTATCTCCCTAACTTATAATGGAAAATATGATGACAGGATAAGAATTTAAAGTTATCGATCCCATTTCCAAATTAGATTTTTAGTCTTAAGAAATTTATTATCCTACCATATCAGCTATTGTAAACTTGACTATAGTTACCCTTAAAATCATATTTTTCAAGATTTATATATACACAGAGATTGCAGAAAATTTTGAATCCTTCTGTATTTCAATACAAATGGGATATATGATGTCAACATAAGTCTGTAGGTTTCCCCCACCTTGTTTTTTTGTTGAACATGATTTCATTTTTTTTTTGGATGAATATTTGTTGACAATTATTTGATTAGCCGAACTGTTGGTGCAACCCAGTATAATAGCTTGGTTGATGACCATTGGATTGGTCACACAAATGTTAAAAATCCTACTTTTGTTTTTTTGTTTTGTTATTTTGGTGAATCAGTAAAAAATCTTAGCTACTAATAAAGAGTATATAAAATTTGAACACCAAATAATGGATAATATGTTAGTAGTCCACAAGTTGAGTGACGCCAATAAAAAAATGTTACAGGATTACATTTGTTACAGGATATTAATTTTTGTAAGACAAGCGTTTTATGTTATATATTAGCCTTTTCCGCAATTACTTATAACTTTTATCATCGAAAATCTTAGCAATTAATCTAAAAGGCTTATATTTTGTTTGTCATTATGTGAATTAGAAGAGAATCTACAGTATTTTCCGAAATAGATATTCACAAGAATATGTGGAGTCCATTCTACAGTGAGTGTGGGGAGCATTGTAGATTTGTTTTTATATGACTTAATTAGAGAGTTATTCTTAATTGGCAGTACTTTTTTTTTTTTTTGAAAAAATGGGTCTGGTAATTTTAGCATCCGGTCTAATGGAATCCAAAATGCATGATAAATCATCATAAAGGTCATTGCCATGTGGGCTTTCCAAAGCTGGTGTAGAGTTTGTTCCCTAAGGATGTGGCCAATTTTATTTTGGAGATTAATTGGCCGAATTTTGACAGTAATGATAAGTTGTTGTGGCGGGGAATCAAATCTGGTGATTTCTCGGTTGGGAGATGTTATGAGATTGACACAACTAACTCTGAAGTTGCACTTCCTGTTTTGTGGGAGAAACTGTGGAAACTTAAAATCCATGCTAGATTAAAGATGTTCATGTGGAGAATTTTTCAGGAATGTTACCGTCGAGGGATGTGATTGTTTGAAGGATTGGATTTGGGGATGCTAGTTGTGCTGTCTGTGGAGCTGAAGAGGAATCCTTGTTTCACCTTTTCAAGGAATGTCAAAGGGCCCGTTCTCGTGCTTTTGCTTGTAAATTTTGGAGACACACAAAGATGGAAATTTTGGAGAACTGGTCTCCCCTTCCAGCTGCCTGGTTCAAAGCTGTTAGTTCTTTTTAATGCTTGAATAGATGAATATTCTTGGTTTGATTGATGAATAGGAAGAACAATTGATAATGAGTTTAATTGAAAAAGAAAATATGAGACACTAGTAGATAGATTGAATAGCAAAGGGTTATTGCTTTTTGTAATTGTTATTCCTTACTACATATTGAAGCTAGACTTCCTATTTATACACATCTAAAGTAAGTTTGAGTTTTCTAAATTTTTCCAGCATGGTGCTAGATTATATTTTTCTAGATTCTTCTAGCATTGTGCTAGATTGTATTTTTCTAGATTTTTCTATTTTTATTTTCTCAATATTAGTTTCTATGATATTCTAATTAATTCTAAAAATTTATATTTTAAACAATTTCTATAACCTTCTAAAAATAAATATACATCACCTATTTCAACAAAAGCCAATATGAACGATGCCTTTTCGAATGGTAGAGCAGGCCATGGAGTGGTTATCTGGAACGAGGCAGGTGAGTTGGTGATGCTAAAATAAAAAAATCATGGAATGTCACTCGGCTCATATAGCGGAATTGGAAGCTTTAGTGTGGGCCTCAGAAATTATTGCAAATGAAGGATGGATTAATGTGGTGTGGTCCTCAAATGCTTGCCAATTTAATAAAAAAGATCAATTCTAATTCGGATCTGAGCTTTGGAGTACTAGACTTGGAGTGCTACAATTAAAGGCTAAGGTTGTTTAATAAGAATTGCAGATCCTCAAACAGAGCCGTGATAGGGTGGCCAAAGTTTCTTTTTATTTTGATTATTCTTCTGTGGAGGCCCTCACCATTCCCCATGTCTTCTCACCCCTCCTCTCTCATTTCTTTTCTCTCTCGACTCTATTTCTCGCTAGCTACCGACTCAGTTTAAAAAAACCAAAGAGAAATAAAATGCTGGCAATTAAACAAAAAAACCTAAATAGCGGCAAGCAAAGAAAAGCAAAAAATCCTAAAAAAGAAAAATGCAAATAAAAAAAAAAAAGGCCAGTGACACACCAAATGTCGATCATGAACAACCATTGACATGGGCTCGAATCGAATCTGAGCAACCCAAGTAGCAACTTGAGCAACAGCCAAGGTTAGTTTTTTTTCCTTCTTCTCTAGTCTTTTGGAGCATCTACCTAACCACAAAGTAGGGAGGCTGCCAAATCGAGGTGGGATCATAGGTGTAAAAATCATTTTTCTCTGCCTAATACTCCGACTCAATTGGGCAGGGCCTCTTAATTTCTGACGAGCTAAACACTTTATTTGTTTTAGTTAAGTATCCTGCATTATTTTATATGCCCTGCATGTATGCCCCATCTGTTAGGTAAGGTCTATCATTTTCAACCTCAGGCTAACATTGTTTTTTCTGCATTTTTTTAATTATTTTCATTGTAATAAATTTTAAAATACACATACTCAAGCATAAAACTAATATATATGACTTTAACAATGATTGTAACAAAAAATTTGCAAATTATTTTAGTAATTATTGTAACTAAAGAAATGCAAATTATTTTGGAAATTTGAGATGCAATTAGTTTTTTTTATACTTAAAATATTTTGAGAATGTAGTCCTAAATACAAAGAAACCATATAGTATCTGAAATAGAAAGATAATAATCAAGAGGGAGATTGTTAACACAAGTTTATTTTCAAACAATGATGATCTTTGGTGAAGATGAGCCAAAAAAAAAAAGCAATGGTGAAGTTGAAGTAAAAAGAGCGGGTTGATAGGAAATTAAATTGGAAAATGTACAGTTAGTATTTTTTTGAGTAAGGTAATAAGCTGGTGGACATAGGTCAGTTTATTTAGAATGAAAGACATATTTCATTAGTCATATTGCTACATATGCATCTATACAAAATCCCATTTATATAGCAATGGTCTTTTACCAAAAAAAAATGTGGGCTTTCCAAATGGGCCAGTTCTAATTATTAATGTTGCAGGATGTTTTTGAAGTTCTAACAATAGCTGCCAATACTTTTCCAAATAAATGTTGTAGGATGAAAAAAAAAATGGCATATGTATTAATCAAAACATCAATATACGAAAATACTACAAAGAATTTTAAAAAGCGAGTTTTTATTATGCATTACCAAGCATCGCCATTTCTTTTATAAAGCATTTTTCTTGACAAAATTTCTACAAAAAAATAAATGCCATGGACAATAAGTACTAATAGAAAAGCACTCCCGCACGAAGGCAATATGACATAACAAATTAAAGGTCTGTCTGTCTTTTTGTTTTGGTGAATTAAAGGTCTGTCTGTGGAAGACTCGGTGTGGCTTTATTATTTCAAAGGGAAAGTAAAGGGGAGACTCATGACCTGAGGAACCTATAATATCGCATGGCTCTCTAATTTACTTACGGTGAAAATTTCATATACACTTTCACAGTACAGTATAATTTTACATATGACTTTGTATTTTTGTATAATATATAAAAACTCTATAAAATTTAACTGATATTCTCTTTATTTTTTTCTCTCCTACATTGGCATGCTAAAATGACTAAATTGCATTTTAAAAAAATTAAAATATTTTTTATTTATTACTTTCTCTCATTTTCAACTCTCTTCTCTCTCCCCTTTAATTTTTTCTCTCTTATATTTTTCTATTCTTTCTCTCTCTTTTTTTCCGCTCTTCTCTCTCCGATTTTTCTCTTCTTTTGTGTTTTTCATTTTTTATCTCTTTCTCTCCCTTTTTCTCTTTACCTTCTCTTTTTGTATTTTTCCCTCTTCTCTCTCTGATTTCTCTATTCTTTTCCATAGTGTAAGAGCTGTTGTTCCTCTTAGTTCTATGTCTTACCCATTTCATTTTTCATTAATCCTTTCTCTTCTCTAACCAAATGCTTCTCCATCCAAAATCTCACAACCATTACACTTTCCCCTCCATGGACCATTTCATTGAAAAGCCTCATTGCCTCTTCACAAAACCCTCTATGTGCATAACCTCCCACAATGATAGTCCAAGAAACCACATCTCTCTTAGGCATATTCTCGAATATGTACCTTGCATTCACCAAAGATCCACATCTCACATAAAAATCCAACATTGCATTGTCCAATACAATGTTAGTTTGAAACAATTTCCTTGTACTAAAACCATGAATAGCTTTATCCAACTTGAAAGCTCCTATACTAGAACAAGCATAGATAACACTAACAAGGGTGGTGGAATTAGGCTCCACATCCATGTACGAAAACTTAACAATGACTTCCTCCTCAAACCTACATTTAGAGGGGAAAAAAAAAAGAAAAAAAAAAAGAATGAGAGAAAATGGAGAAAAGAGAGGAAAAAAAGAAAAAGAGAAGGAAAAATCAGAAGCTAATTTGAAGAAAAAGAAAGTGAAAAAAAAAACCAAAAAAAAAAATCAGTGGCGGAGGAAAAAAAGAGAGAAAAAAAAATCAAAAGAAGAAAGGTAAGGAAAAGAGATAAAAAGGAAAAGAAAAAAAATGAGAGAAATAGGAGAGAGGCAAGGGAAAATAAAAAGAGAGAGAAACATAGGAGAGAGAGAGAGATAAGTATTATAAAAAATATTTATAAAAAATTTTATTTGTTAAAAGACAAATTTACTTTTATATTGTTAACTTTAATATATTTATATTGACATTAGAAGTATTTATGCATTATACGAAAATATAGAGTTCAATTTAGAATTATATTATATTAAGGAGATCTTAATGAAATTTACCATTTAATTATGAAGGATATGGGTTTTGGTTTTTACTTGTTAAGTTAATGCAAGATATAAATTTCCTATAAAAAAAATAAGGGTTGCTTAAAAAAAGTTAAAATATTAAAAGTAAATATTGTTAAGAAAAAAACTACTAAAGGTACCAACAAATTGGCAAGCGATTTTTTTTTTTTTTTTTTTTTTTTTNTTTTTTTTTTTTTTTTGTAAATGATTGACTTGCTATTAAGCACTAAAGGGAATCCAAAGATGGTTAAAACACAGAGGCAACACCTCCAGCAATCTCTAAAAGGTAAATCTTACTGGGAGGCAATCTAAATTCAAAGAAGAAAATGAGAAGGAGCTTTGGGTTGAAAGGGCCGTCTTGGCAAGCACATATGCTAGTTTGTTGGATGACCTCCTGTTCCAAACAAGCCTCCAGTTGGAATTATTAAGATTCCTGCGAGTGTTATGAATTCCTTCACTGGTAAGCCAGCCCATCGGCATGGCAGTAGTGTTGACTTCCTCCACAACCATGTGAGCATTTGTGGAAAACGTCAAGTTCCTCCATTCTTGCTCTACTGCCATAGATGTTGCCCACTCTACTACCTGAAGTTCGGCTTCAAATGCCAAGGAACATTTGGTGTGCTTTGTGCTAGCCAAGATCAGAGTTCCAAAATCATCCCTCACGACCATTCCAAAAGCAACTTGACCTTCCTTATAAGTTGCATCACAGTTGATCTTCCATTCCTCGGGAGATGGAGGGGTCCATCTTTCCTCTATAACCGAATCAAAAGTTGGGTTAAATTTTAAAATGCCTATATATTCAGTAGCCATATTATCCACCTGTGCCGCAGCCATGAAGATAGACAATTTTCCAGCAAACAACCAATAATTTCTAAATTTCCAACAAACATAAAAGAGAGAAATAGCAAAGACAGTAAAATAATTTTTGTCTAGAAAGCCATCACTAAGTAGTCTAGGGGGGTTAAGACAAGTATCTATAAGATCATGAATGTTTTCTCCTGGCCATCCATCCAACTTTGCCCCCCAGCTACTACTGAAAGCAATGGTTGTAGATCCAGGGCACTCTTTAAGGATAAGAAACATGACAGAACTCGCCCTGGAAATCTCTTCAGATTATCCGAAGAGGCCCCGCCTGAGAAAGATCCCACCAGAACTCCTCGGGGTAGCCGACAGAATCCTCCTCCGAAAGATGGATTAATAAACAAGAAAACAATAAATAATACGAAATATGTAATATGCGTCACAACAATGATCTACTAGTCATACCAAAATAAATATTAAAACAGCTTATGAAGCCACTAAATGAGATAGACAGAAAAATAAACAACACAAGTCCGAGAGTAAACTGAATAAAAGAAACAGAGTCTATTACATAAAAAGAAGCAATAGCGAATGTCGAGTGCAGATGTGATGCCGGCAGTAGCTCACGAGAACCTACAGCTAGGACCTAAGGAACGAAGTAAAAAAACAAAAACAAAAACAAAACGTGAGATATAAATATCTCTGTGAGTGCTCCTAGATAACTACAAAATATAAGTTCAGTAGTTAAAATTATTTACACTCAAACCTCGCGTCACTCAGTTGAAAAGTTCTCCGTTTTGAAAATAATTTCACAAAACCCTCGGTTTTATCCCCAAAATCATTAAATCATTATAAAACAGTTTAGGGGCGAAAACTTAATTTAAAACGATCATTGAAATCACGTATCAATCACTAGAACCATAAAATCACATTATCACTCCAGAATCATATATGAAATTCATAAATATTTAAATGATTGTCAAACATATTTTCATAAACTATCAAGTAAGTGGGTCACAACCCGAAATTCAAAGGTCATGGGCCATGATCCATGAAATCAGAACCATCAATTTAAAATCAGCAATCAACAAATATAAAACCAAACCGGTATCACAACATAGTATCGTGTCGTGTGACCCTCAACGCCGTCACAGCGTCATAGGCAGGGGGAGGGGGGTATACTCATCACAACAAACCGGCATCCCAAATTCATCATGGCATGATCCTCATCATCTCTCTCCCGATAAGTGTCCGCAGCAGAGGATGACATAATAATAATAATAATAATAATAATAATAATAATAATAATAATAATAATAATAATAGTAATAGCACGCATAATAATCATACATCTCGATACTATGTGGTACTCCTCGAAATATTTTCTAAAATCATCTATCACCGCATATCATCAATTTTTCAAATCCTTTTATTTTTAAATAATTTTCCAAAATCTTCTATTTAAAAAATTTACAAAAACAATCAAATATTTCAAATATCAAAAAATTGCCCCAAAATTTCTTAAATTTCACAAAAGCCACAATTTTTTTTGAAATTACCATTTTCTACAAACTTGCAAAAATATCCAAAATTTCATAAATCACCAAATACCATTTAAAACGCAAATATCATATAAATATGAATTCCATTAAAATCACAAATGCATATATAGTCTTAAATCATCAACTATTTAAATCAGCATATAATATATTTAATAAGCATAATTTAAAATGCACAAGAAAATCCAATCAAAACAAATCATATGCGATTAAATCATAATAATAAATAATCCCAAAATGTTTAGAAAATAAATGCACTTACTGATCCGAAGCCTGCTCCTGCTAGATCTCCGGTCTAGCTCTCGATTGTGTACGAACACCTAAAAATAATTTACCGAAATTTTTTTTAATTACCGAAAAACTAACCAAAGGCTCAGAGGAGTCCTCTGAGTCCCCAATTACAAGATTAAAACATTAATTACTAATATTACCCAATATTTTTAATAATTACAAAAATATCCTAATATTTTCAAAAATTATGAAAATGTCCCAAATCGGCAAAGATCCCCAAAATACATGGATTTTCCCATTTCAAGTTCGATTTCAACATACTTTATATCGAAACGAAATTGAAGATGCAAGGAACGAGAAGCTACCTTCAATTTGAAGATTCGTGCCACTCGCCAGAAAACAGAGTAGATCTAGGTGGAGGTGGTGGCTGCCACTGGTGGTTTTTCCAAGACTTCGATGCCATTTTTCTACGTGCTCTGGAGTTTCAGAGTTTACTTCAAATTTCAGCATTTGACCTAGGGGATGCAATTAATTTCATAGCAATTGCCCACCGAGAACCTTCCCTTTGGACTGCCGCACCAAAACAACTTATCTTCTCCAAGATTGACAGGCCCTTTCATCCTCATGATGATATCAGCCGTGTCCTTCGAAAATAGGCTTCGAATGAGACCTTCATTCCATTCTGTATTGTGTATTTCCTTTAAATCAACTATCCTCTTCAGCCGACTAACATTCACTCCTTCTCTAGCTTTAGGCATTTATTCTAGTATCTCCGGGATCCACATATCCTTCCAAATATTGATCTTCAAACAATTTTCTATTGGAAACTTAAAAGTACAAATTGGCAAGCGATCCAACATGCTTATTTTGTTAGATAAATTAAAATTATTATTATTATTATTATTATTATTATTATTTTTAAAGTATTATATTTGGTCAAGATCTAAAATCTAACATTAAAAAGAAAAAAGGGATTCTGATACCATTTGTCTCTGTAGGACTAAAATTAAATATGCAAATGAATAACGTCTAGCTATTTTTTTTAGCAAGTGCTATTGTTCGATAGTGTGATATTGTGACGATTATGTCCCCAGACCACAGTGTAAACTGGAGGGTAAATATGTAAATTCGAGTTTTGTGCCAGATACTCGTGCGGAGGCTGCTGGGATATATACCACTAGAATATGCCATTTCCATTTGGGCATTACAATTTACAAATTTTCAGAGCTAAACCGTTTGAAAAATTGACAAAATAGTAAAAAATTAAAGTAACTGATTAATTGCCAAAGGAAACTGCTCTCCACTAGACCTGGCAACGTGTCGTATCGTATCGTGTTCGTGTCGTGTGGTATTCGTGTTCGTGTTAAAATTTTCTTATCCAAACCCAACCCATTAAGCTTTTGTGTTGAAATATATAAACTCAAACCCGTTCATAAAATTATCGTGTAACCCGTTATCCAACCCGTTAAACTTATTTTCAAAATTATTTTTAAAAAAAAATAAAAAATATATTTAATTTATAATTTATAATCCATACTAAAAAATAATGAAGCACATACATAAATAACTATTTGTATCATTTTACAAACCAAAAATAAAAACTAAAACAACATACTTAATATCTGTTAAAAAAATAACAAACCATACAAACATAATATTTAAATCTTTCTACAAACCAAAAATAAAAATCTAAAATAATATTTAAAATAATAATAAGACATAAACATGTTTTCGCAATTAATGAAGAATGAATAAATTACAAACTGGTAGAGAAAAAAAATTAGAGATTTTTTTTAGTTAAATTACAAAAATGTCATTATACAGTAACGGATTGTTAATGGATCTTAATGGGTTTTCGCGTGTTAACCCGTTAAGACCCGTTATCTTAACGGGTTCTTAACGGGTTCACCCGTTATCAACCCAACCCGTTTCAGCTAGACTCAAACCCGTAAAAAACGTTCGTATCGTGTTAACGGGTCGTGTTAAAATTTGTCAGGTCTACTCTCCACCATCACATTGCTGCCATTTGTACAGTTAAAAAGGGACCACATGCTATGTGGCTACACGATAGAGCGTGATGACTGAGCCACTTCTGTAATTTGACCGTGACTTTTTTAGTACATGTCTCATTTGAGATATTTTATATAGAAAAAAAATACATCAATGATTTTCAACCCAAAATTATTTATTTAAGCAAACAACGTGACACACATTTCTTTCGTATTAAATGTCTACCAAAGTTTTATAGCTTTCTTTTTTCATAGTTTGAATATTATAAACATTGAGCTTTAAAATCTATTTTTTTACCGTAATATTTTCAGTTTTGTACTTTTTTTTATTTGAAAAAATAATTTACCAATAAGAATATAGAAAAATATAAATAATGGATTACAATGTAATATGGTAATAATTTAAGAATAAGTTTCAAGCAAAAAAAATAAAAAATTTTACGAATAAGTTTATAGTTTATGTGAAATACAAAATATCTTACAAAATTTACAATTCTATAAAAGGAATTAATATAGTTTTTTCAATTTTTATTGGTAGCTACACTATTTTTAAATTAAGGTAGACAAAATATCCATGAGCTATATAGTTATATATTTATGGTAATCAGCGTAGGTAAAACACATTTGTGACATTTAAATTTCTAAAAAAATAAGTTATTTTGCAACTAAAGAAACAATTGCAAACCGTTGTTAAAAACATGTAGCAAATCGAAAATGCTAATTGACAACTCTTTTCTTAATTAGCACTTTAACCCCAAAATTGAATATGCGTTTTTTATATTAAATAAATATTAGTAATTTTCCATGTATTTTTTAACAAGTTTTTTCAATTGTACTTTAGCTGTAAAGTTTACTTAAGTTAGAGAGCTTGATATACATCAATACTTTTAACTTTAAGGACCAAAGTGAAAAAAATTGTGTACCCAGAGCCAACCAACAAAAAGAAAAAGTGAAAATATTTTGTGGACTTATTAAATAACATGGCAAGTAGATAATGTAAAATTTAAATATTAAATAAAAATTTACTTCTTTTTCTTTTTTTTTTTGGGTAACTTTTATCTTTTCACTGTGCGTACCAAAATATGGCTAGTGTCATTAATTATTTTCCAGTAATATATCCTTAAAAAAAAAAGGCAAATTTAATTGACACGTGGCAAATAAATCCACACATATGAAACTATTGATTGACTATAAGACAACCATAACTGCACTGTATGAGTTTTGTCAACCATTCAATGACTGCAACGTGGCAATCTATGCCATACTGATGAAACCATTAAAAAAATTTATGCATATGCACTGTATAAATTTTGTCTACCATCAATGACTGCAACGGGGCAACATGTGCCATTCGTACAACGTATTGCTCAAAATTTTTAGAGCACTCTAGAATCCCCACCCGTTGGCCATAAAAGACAAAAGAAAATTATCCCCATTCTCTACGTTTGTGAATAGTAATATATTTTAATTTTATTAAAATAAAAATTATATTTGTCCGATTTTATTAAAAAATTTATATTTGATGAATTATTATTATTATTATTATTATTGAGTAAAACACTGCATCATTTATATATATATATAGCGGTGAGGTAAGCATATCGCTTATAAAATATCAGCCAAGGAAGCTTCACTCATCACCATCTCTTCCAACAATGGAGCTCCGCAACACGCTCTCTCTCTTTCTCGTTCTGGCTCTCACTTTCTTCGCCGTCGCTCAATCTTCTGTAAGATTCTTCCTAAATATTCTCCTCCAATTTTATTTTTATTCTTTTTCATGTGGAAACTAATTAGTAATCTAAATTGAATCTGAAAATGCAGGACTTTGAATGCGTGTACACGATCTACGTCAGGACCGGATCGGTCATCAAGGGAGGCACGGACTCCATTATCAACGTTAGGCTGTACGACGAGGACGGCTATGGCGTCGAGATCTCGGATCTCGAGGCATGGGGAGGGATTATGGAACCCGGACACAACTACTACGAGAGGGGCAATCTCGACATTTTCAGCGGCCGTGGACCTTGCCTGGACGCTCCGGTCTGCGCGCTCAACCTCACCTCCGACGGTTCCGGAGACCACCACGGCTGGTACTGCAACTACGTCGAGGTCACCACCACTGGCCCCCACGTACAGTGCCACCAGCAGCTTTTCACCGTCGAGCAGTGGCTCGCCACCGATACGTCGCCGTATGAACTCACCGCCATCAGGAACAACTGTCAGTCCGATTTTGCAAATCGGAATCTTCAGATCAAGTCTGCTTCGACGACTTCTTCGTCTCTTCGTTTGAAATTGAGATCTGCTTCTGCTTCTGCTATTTGAGAGCGATGATGGTCATAGATGGTGTTTTTGGATGGTGTTTGGATGTTGGGTTAGTTTAATTCCAGCGTTGTAAGAGTAAATGTACTAGTTACTAAGGTTAATTAAGAGTGCGAGTCTAATAGTTGTCCTCATGGAGACCCAGGAAAAAAAAAAATCATATAAAACCCAAGTAAAGTTGCTTGCTTAGTTGGGTAGGGTCTGGAAAAAGTTTAAAACAATGGAGGCAGTTTTCGGATTTATCTGGCTCTTTTATTTTTTTAATAATAATTTCAATTTTCTTTCGGACAATGGGTTTCATATGGGTGGAATTGTCAATATGATTTTGTTTAAACCCGACAGATAGCTCTTTAAAAAATATTTCATATATCACAAAAATTTGTCGTGGCAGTCTTGAAGGGTGCATTAATTGGAAATAATTAATATCGACCAATGGAGTTAGGTGGTCATATCTTATTCTATGCTAGAATTCGTCAAATCTTTTTTTGCAATAAATAAATTGTACGAATGAGTGATATATATATATATATATGAAGACGTGTCTCCAATAATGACTAACCAAATGCATATTTTAAATCCTAAATTTGAATTCTCTAAAAAAGAAAAAAAAAATCTAACTTTGGATGGGCTAGACATACCACCTCGAGACTGGAAAGATTATTTCATGTGGAGTCGGTGGAGATTAATTGGGCAACTCAAGAAGAGGTAGACGAGTTGGTTTGGCTGGGAAGTAAGAATGGTGAATTTTCAGTCAAGTCATTTTATAATTGCACATTTTGGGAAGAGGAAATACCATTGCTTTGGTGGAAGAAAATTTGGAATTCCTAATTTGATGAAAGAACAAAATTCTTTCTTTAAAAACTGGCAAACAATAGTTTTATGGTGAAAAAGAACTTTGTCAGAAAGGAAATCCAAATTGAGGATGATATGTGTGTGCATGGCTGTAACTGTGTGGAATCGGCTACTCATATATTCTTACAATGCTCTTTTGCTAGAGGGCTCTGATTTGGGAGCCCGTGGAGGATCAATTGGGGAATGAAGATAACAGGATTTATTTTTCTATCTTCAATCAATTTGTAAGCCTTCGAAAGTGTTAAATGTGCATAATATTGATAGAAATGATTTTCAACTGTATAGTGCTTTGCTTTTGGAACATTTGTGGTGTGTAAAATATAATTTGGCGTTTAAAGAGGTTGGTTTTTACATTTTGGTTCTTAGATTGATGAGTCAAGTGGAGCTTTGAAAACCAAATTCAGTGATTTCAAGCGAGCTATTGCTAAAGATGATGTGTTAAGAAGACAAGTTTGGATTCCAAAAAGACCGAGTAGATGGACATCACCTTCTATTGGGTTCAATCAAATCAATTAAGATGTTGTCATAAGGAATAACACCAGTTTTATAAGTGTGGTGGCTAGAGTACAGAAAAACTATCAGAATTTATTCATTTAAAATTCAAAGATGAGATCCTAAAACTGCCAAGATTAAAGCAGTTAAGTTTAGCGTGGAAATTGCTTTGAGTGAAGAATAGTCGAAAATTATCTGTGCCATAGATGCTCAAGCTAGTTTTCAAAGATTGGAAAAAAATTCAAAATCGGTTCTTTATTGGCCAACTCATCCTACCTTCAATCATATTATTATATGTAGTTCTTTTTATGACAATAATTCTTTTGTTTGGTCACTTAAAAATTGTAACAAAATGGCTCACTTAGTGAGTCAATGGGTTGTTAGAAATTGATGCTCGGAGATAGTTTGATAAACTTTCGTCATAATAATATCTATCATCAAATTGTTCAGAATGGAATTAATTGATGGCTTTCCTGCTGTTTTTGTCTTTTTGGTTCAATAAAATCTTTATTTTGAAAGAAAAAAATAAAATAGTGTCTTGGGGTAATTCGAACATGCACACAGAGGGGGTGAAAAAATAATTATTAGCACCTTTTTTTTTTCTTTTTCTTTTTTTATGAAATTAACAGCTCCTTTTGTACTATGCCAATTGCCAAACATTGTACAGTTACCCAAAAAAAAAATTGCCAAAACATTATACGAACGAAGAAAGTTGTAAAGTTTTGGCTTTCACCATACCGCTTTTTTTTTTTTTTTTCCAAAAAAACATACCACTTTTTATTTTTTTCTTTTTCATGGCTATAATTTAAAAAGATAATAATAATGTAATTGGGCCCCATGTCCCCCTACCATCATTATCTATTTATTTTTGAAAAAGAGAGAAAGAGAAATCGATTGTAATTCACTAATTTTATGTTTTTTAAAAGCACGCACAAATTAATTAAATTATCGTATAATAAAGATCTACTTTTATATTTAAAATGAGAGAAAAAAAAATAAAATTTTTTGTAATAAATTAGAGACTTAAATATTTTAAATTTTCACCAATCAAATAAAATTATAAATAAAATAGTTGCTCAATAAACGGATCCAAATATAAAATCTTAAATCTGTGATACTGGCTGGGAGATAATATGGAAATGGGTTTTGAGCATCTCGTCCAAATAATCATGTGAAACCAATCAAGCTAATTATATTTCACATGGACTTTTGTCACTTTTCAAGCGTCCACGTGCTACCCAAGACATTTTGTTTTTTAAAAAGTAAGTTTCATTGAAAATCAAAAGAGGGGCAAAACATCAGCTATTGAACAGTTGACCCCGCCCCTGCAAAGAGGATATTCTTCTTTTCCAAAGCAGCAAGACCTAAAAATTTTTGAAGGTAGTATTCCTCAACAATCAAACCATAAAAATTGTTGTTGCCGCAGCAAAAAGTTGAGCAAGTCTTACAATTTTTTCTACACCAAAAAAAGCTAATAAAATTCAAATAACTACACAAATAAATAATGTTTTTAAAAATTGATTCAGCTGATTAGTACAAACTTTTAGAGCTGGCCTCATTTAAATAGTGCACAACATTTTTAATATCAGTCTAGCAGCAGATTTTTTTCATCCATTTTGATTACAAATCATAAGTGCTTGCCTAACAGTCCAGAGTTTAGCAATCATCGAATCTTGGGTGATTACCTTAAAAAAGTGAGCTTTTATGAAATCACCACAAGCATTACGAACCACCGTGCTTAGGAAACTCCCTTTGCTTCTCAATGCCGCATCAACATTGATTTTAAGCACTCCTCTTGGTGGAGGAATCCAACTTCTCATCATCGTCTATCTCGGATTCAACCTTTTTTGTTGAAAAATACAATCAAGAACTTATTTGAATTTCAAAAAATTTCGCTTTACTATTTTGATTGATTCCTCTATAGAGATGTGAATGTCCTTAAAAAGTATTTTCGTTTCTAACCTACCAGATGTGCTCGAAAATGAGCACGCTATATAGAATTAAATCATTGTGGTTGTACTTCGCAGTCGGAAAGAAGATCTCTAGGTTCCATAACTTTTCCATATAGGAATTGAGCTCCAAGTCCTCGTGATCCTCCCATCTAATTCTCCAGAGAGTTGTAAGCCACAAACTTTTTGCAAAATGTCATTCAAAAAGTAAATGGACTTCATTTTCCACCGTGCTATACAAGATATTTGGCAATAAAACATAGGTTCAGTGGATTACTCTTCCCAGCTAGAAGGTTAATNAGCTCCAAGTCTCGTGATCCTCCCATCTAATTCTCCAGAGAGTTGTAAGCCACAAACTTTTTGCAAAATGGCATTCAAAAAGTAAATGGACTTCATTTTCCACCGTGCTATACAAGATATTTGGCAATAAAACATAGGTTCAGTGGATTACTCTTCCCAGCTAGAAGGTTAATGAAACATAGAATTCAGCTATATATATTTATACTATCTTATTATTCCCAACTTTTCTAAATTGATGTTAATTGTATTTGATCATTTAGAATTTTTGAATTACATTTCACATTAAATATATTTAATCTAATGATTCAAAATGATCCAACTTACTTATCTCACCATTTGGACACCATTGGTATATATTTATAATATATATATATATATTTTAAATAACATAAAAAATGAGGAGATTTTTAGAATGAAGTTTACAAAATTTGTGTTAAACCATGGAAAAAAAAAATTGGTACGAGTATCAAAACCTTTCTGGTTACTGGATTGGGTTTCTCTTTTTGGTGAATGATTGGGTTTCTCCTGAGTTCCTTTAGTATTGCCTCGGATAGTTCATCAACATTGTACTCCCCACCAAAGCATTTCCATTTTTGGGTTCATGAAATACCTGCCTGTTTTAAAAACGAGTCAAAAATGTGATATTTTAATTGAAAATTATAGAAAAAACTTAAAAAGTTGATAAGACTGTTAGGGCAGAATCTATTATTTTGTAATTGTACTTTCTGAAATTAACAGCTGCCAAAACAGACAGTTGTAACATAAATTAATTTGCAATCGCACATCCTCGAAGATAACAGCAGCCAAAAATGCATTTCTAACCTCTAATAACTTTACACACATTCTAAATATCAAAATACTCATATACATATTAGTCATTAAAATATTCAATATATTTATTAACACAATAGAAATGAAAATAAAAATATAATATGATTATAACTCATTATTTTATTTTTATTAGTACTTTCAAATAAAAATTTTGAGTTTGTGAATATTTAAAAAAGTTAAATTAAAAGAGTGTAATTTAAACTAAAAAATAAAAAAGTGTAACTAAAATAAGAGGTAAAGACTTATGAATTTGTTACCAATTTATATAAAAAGTAATTTTCTTTCTAAACTCTGAGGCAAAAAGAAAAAAAAATTCATTTATATACACACATATATATATATATATATTCTTCTTTTAACTTTTATATATAATTTTTTACAAGTATAATTATTTATAACTAATTAATAACAAAATAATTTATTTAAAATGAAAAAATACTTATTTTTGTTCATTTTTGTTTTAATTAAATTAAAATTAAGCTGCATTTTATATTTTATATTTACAAAAGCTCTTTTCTAGCTTCAATTAATTTATTTTTTAACGATTAACAAATTCAAAATTTTCTTCTTTTTTTTTTTGCCTAAAATTACATTTTATATAATTTTTTAATAAATTTATAAAAAAAATTATCTTCCATTCTTTTGGTTTAGTTAAACTATCTTCTTTTAATTAAACTTATTTTTAATTCAAAATTTAATTATATTTATTTTTGTTATTACTTAGATGTATTAAATAAGCAATTATACATAGAAGTTAAAGAAGAATAAAAAAAATAGATGAAACAAATTTAAAAAAAAAAAATTGAAAATAAAGAGAATTGAATAAAAAAAGATATTAAAATTCTAAAAAGTAAAGTATATTGCACTTGAACCTCCTGAAGTTTACAACTTGTACACATCCGAAAGATCTATATAGGCTATATCAACATCTTTTCAACATTGAAAAACAATTTTACTCCTATCATGTTAACATTAACTGAAACTGGCTAACGACAAAGGAAGTTTCAGTCAATTTTCTAATATGAAAGACCCGTTTGTATTTTTTTTAAATTTCATGGGAAATATATTTAATATGCCACCAGCATTTGGCAACTAACTAGAGAAAGTTTCTGCTATTTAAAACAATTATCGTTCATATATAAATACATAAAACATAATGATCAAATAAACATCTCAGAATAAAAGCAAAATATATACCGTTTCAATAGGCTGAATATGATTCTGAAATTCCAAAGCTAGTATATAAATTACCAGTTAACAATTTCAATAAGAAACTTAAGTATATTTACAGTCTTTCAAGGATAATACTGCCACTCAATTTTCTTTAATAACACATAAAAAATGAGGAGATTGTTAGAATGAAGTTAACAAAATTTGTGTTAAGCCATGGAAAAAAATTGGTACAAGTATCAAAACCTTTCTGGTTACTGGATTGGGTTTCTCTTGAGTTCCTTTAGTATTGCCTCGGATACTTCATCAGCATTGTACTCCACACCAAAGCATCTCACTATTTCCATGTTTGGGTTCATCAAATACCTGCTTGTTTTAAAATCGTTTACATCCACATTCCACTAAACCAGTTTGAAAATGTAAAAGAGTTGGCTTGTTCTTACATGCTGTGGGAAGACTCAACAAGATAATCATCCCCCTCCTCTTCTACCTTCTTAAAATAAACGCGGTATTCCTGTGCCATCTGCCTTACAGCTGAAGCAGCTCCAGTTAATCCTATAATCCTTGGTTCAAATTCTGCATTCATAAAGGTTGGAGGCAGCAAAAAATGAAGAATAAGCCACACCATTAGAACCAAGTGTTTGGCATATAGATGAATAAAGCACACACACACACTCAGAAACATAGAGAGAGCATACACACAGGCATTCAGCTGTTGGAAAAAGCCTAACCTTTAAGGTAAGCACGGAGTTGAGCTGGTGTATCACGCTGTGGATCAATAGTAACAAAAACTGGTAGAACCTTGGCATTGTGTTTTGACTCTTGTACCAATTAAGAAAATACAGTGAGCAAGCAAATTAACAAAAATTAATTCATGAAATATAATGTCAAAATGACGTGTCAAACCTAATTTTTCTATAGCTTTGGCCATAATTTGAACTTGCTCTGGCCCAACATCAGGAGACGAAGTATATCCAAAGTACATGAGAACCCAGTTTCCCAGAAGGTTCTTTTCAGTAACTATCTGATTCTCTGTGTCAACTAAAGTGAATGGACCACCAATTATTGGCCCCTGGACAATATTTCCAGAAGAGCTATTTCCCTGGCCTGATCCAGTAAAGAAAGATATGGTAAGATTCACAAATCATTTGGCCTTCCACCTTAGACAATCTTCTATTCATCAACTAACTTGGAAACATCTAAAATTACCATGGAGTTGCATTATTACTTGAAGCCGGTTCTCATATTCAAATGTTGCAAGCAGCAGAAAAAGTCTTGATTGCAACCAAATTTCAAAAATATATGATAACAGAGTCCAGTAAGAAACTACGCTTGCAAGTAATTAAATATATCACTTCAAAGTGTGTTCGTAAATACTATAACATTCTATCAATCTCATCCTAATAAAGATTCCAGACTCCAATGCTATAAGAATCTAGCATGTAATTTTGTATTTTATATCTTGATTCAATACATTTAATACATGTTGTGTTGGGCCACAAGGGAGCAATGTTTAAAATTGAATTTTTTATCAGGCAATATACTAAAGGGCCCTAAAGCAACCTTTTATCTAAACATATGTAATTTCATCCATGTAACATGCAGATTTCATGTAATTAGTAAAACAACAAAACATCGCAAATAAATATATTTGAAAAAGATCAAAAGGTCACCTAGAGTTTTCAGTACATGATTACTGATAGATTCTAGATATGCATATGTCACTATTAATAGCAACAATATATCACATACAAATAGGTTTTTATTTTTGATACTGTCTTATACCATATATTGAGGTCAAAAACCTATTAGTAGCACCATGTCTTAAAAAAACATATTATCTCTTCATTTTCACTGGCCCCAACAAAAAAAAAAAATTCATCTATTAAGTTGCTATATGAAAACCATATTTAGTACTAATAAAGCTGCATTTTCAATGTACTGTTTTGATTCTATGCCATGAAGGCCCAAGTTCAACACTACAATTCCACTTCATAGGTATAAGAACTCTGAGAGAGTCTCCTAAGAGGAACCCAAAGAGAAACACACACCACACTCCTTTACTGTAGAATCTGGGCTTCAATTTCTGTTGATCAATAATGTATAGTCATAACGTTTTACCACCATTGTAACAAGGCAGAAACTTATTGAGCTCTTAGGAAAAAGTCTATAATCAGCAGACTATAAAATTTAGAATTGAAAATCTAGAAAGCCCCCGATTGTGACTAAATATTATTTTCTGTAGCCATTACTCCACCCACCAATTTAGTATCGCAAAGTTTATTCACACAGAATACATGTATTTATGAGGATGGACAAAAGAAGGTAAGGTAAAGGTCTTTACACTCTTATCCTTCCCAAATTGCATATTGCATATATTTTAAACATTGTACTTTCAAGGCTATTGACATCCACAACAAAAATACCTCCTTACCCTGCCTTTCTTTATAACGTGGCTTTATATTTGACAAGGATCAATTACGCCCTATAAGTAAAGGAGCAAGTGCCAGATGAAGTACATTATTATTTTATATTTGCAGTACTTAATTATAGATAGTTTTGATATTATCTTCTCTTTCTTCGTTTAAGATAGGATTTTGTTCATTTATCCACCCCTTTTCTGCAATATAGAATTCCTAACTTTATAGTTCTTCCAATCAAGCTTAATT
Source organism: Ochetophila trinervis (assembly GCA_003254975.1). Lineage (NCBI taxonomy): Eukaryota > Viridiplantae > Streptophyta > Magnoliopsida > Rosales > Rhamnaceae > Ochetophila > Ochetophila trinervis. The sequence continues at coordinate 58,346 of QANX01004854.1, forward strand.
AAAGGTAACATAGCCATCTCATCCTATGCACCTAAAGTGAATTACACTCTTTGAACTCTTTGAACTCTGTGAACCACAAAATGCAAAATTTCTTGTAACTCGTAAAAGGATTCTAAACTCATAACCTCCTGGTGGGCATAACCAGTCAGGAGTTGCAAAGCACCAAAAGGAAAATCATCATTTTTAATGTTCAAAACCAGCAAACCATATCAATAATTAGTGATACCTAGCTGCCAATTCCCATATTGTCATTTTAAACTTCATCCATTACAAGAATCAGAAACCATATGAACAGTTTAATCATTAAAATACTTATATAGCTAAATAACTTTACTTTCTAGGAACGTGGGACTTGAGACAGTTGAAGAATGGAAGGCTCATCTCATCCAAGAATATCCAAAAGGGTGTAGCTCTACTAAGTAATAAGTGAGAGAATGAATTTTAAAAATTTAAGTAAAACCAAAAAAAAAAATCTAATAATCTAAAAAAAAAGTTTCATAACCAAAACGTCTAATAATCTAATTTCTCACATGAAAGAAAATATTACTCAACGATAACAAGGTTTGGAAAAAACGTACCTTTTAAAGTTACTCTTTTCTCATCGTTATAATGAATCAAAGTTGCTAGACCAGCAAAACCTAGTATAGCAGCTGGCTGCAGAAAATTTGTAGAAGTAAACATAATCAACGAGCCAAACATTTATTATTAAAAGAAGAGGCCTCTATGCAAGCAGAACATGACAATAAAAGTTTATGGTTCATAACATTCTAAAATGCTACCTACGAAAAGAAGATGTCAAAGGTAGTGATAAAAGCAAAGAAGATAAAAGGAGTAGTGCAGCATACAATGGCAAAAGTACCCCATGAGCGAGGGGCCTGTGTTTCTATACTCATCACCGGATCATTACATAACCTCCCATTAGTGTTTTTTGATGATTTGGAATAGTTATGGAACTGGATTCTCTTAGATGGAACAGACCTACAGGAGACATAATTTATTCAGTATCCATTCAGATGTTACAAGTGCCATCAAAAAGCGAAGCTTTGCTGCATTTAACTGCATTTCTTAGGCTTACCAATAGGGTGGACCGGCAAATGTCACTGCTTCACATACATGCGAAAACATGATCACTCAGTATCAAAAAGACCATTCATACAGTATGTGAATCGAAAATCCCCAAATTAGCCAATTCAGAAATCTTGCTCATATTTCCATTTATAATACAGAATGAGTACCAAAATCAGGCCAAATTGCATTATGTCAGAGAGTTGAAATGAACACTACCAACAAGCTAGTGCTATCTCTCCTACATCCAAATATATAAATCTTTTAAATAGATCTAACTTAAAGTTTACACCCATAAACTTTATTTAAGAACCCAGATAAAAAAGAAAATAATAAACAAAAACAAAAACAAAAAAAGAGAGAGTAGAAAGTAGAAAGTAAGTGAGCCATACCGAACCTGATCTTCAAACATGCATCCATTAAGAACGCGAAATAAAAAAGTAAAAGAGTTACAGAGCAATCTAAAAAGACCGCATATAAATTAGATATTGCAAAGAAATTAAGAGACGAGGAGACTATAAGGATTTTGGAGCTTACCTTCGAAGTAAATTTAGAGCCTCCGCTGAGTGGCGTTTAGTACAGGAGAGAAAAAACCGGTAAATGGGCATGGTTTCTATGAACATAGTTTCATGGGTTTCTCCTAGTTAGCTCTTTCAATCAAAATTCCATGTCGAATTTTGTAATAAAGGCTCCAGAGATCACAAGCACGCGCTTTTTTCTCCTCTGAACTGAACAGTGAAAATTGCCTTATTGATCAAGCTCACTTCTTTCTCTTCAATATATTGTCAACAACACCGCCCCGATGGTTTATGGATTACTATGTCGGCTTTAAAAGGATTCTACGCGAAGCCCACAAACCCCGTGTACTAGAAGAGGGTTGAGCTGCCTTCTATCCGATCAGGCCCATCCTATTTCATGGTCTATATTCTAGTATTTCAAGTTTCAAAATGTTAATATATATAAAAGAATTAAAAATTAAAAAAAAGTTTCAATATTTTCATAATACAATTTCCAACTGATTTTTCTTTCTTACTAACAAATCTATTATTCAATTATGTCAGTGGTTGCGGAAAAAAAATTAACATTCATAAACAATGTCTCACTTATACCATTTTAGAAGTATAAGAGTTTATTGAAACATAGTTCGACTCATTCAAATTAATATAACTCTTAATTATAATCTTTTAATAGAAGAGACTATCTTTTGATTTCAATTATATCATAAAAAAATAATTTTTGAAAATATTTTGCAGCTGCACTCAGTTTGAAGTTCTGAACTGCCTGCATATCTTTTTTAAAGGGATTAAGCCACTTAGTTCTTGAAAAAGATTGGTTGGTATTTATATAGGAAATCCAAAATGATTTGAATTTGATTTGAAACTTTTCAAATTTGAATAATTTATTTCAAATTTGAGCTGCACCTAGTGTTGGACTAGGCTGCCAACGTATCATTTGCGGAATCAAGTCAACCGTAATTCTTTAAAAAAGATTTTGATATTTGAGAATTTAAAATTTGATTGGTTTCATAACCACAAAATTATTTACTTGGGTTATTTAATTTGGAAAAAATTGAATAAATAATTTTATTAAATTTTAGACTAAAATATTTATGCATCACAAGAACAAAGGGACATCCCAATTAGGTTGACACCCTTCAAAATCTCAATCATATGCAAACATGTTTTAGCATTTTATTTGACCATTTTTGATTTTGTAGAGTTGATCAAACAATTTTAGTTTGCTAAATTTATCATTTGACGAACTCTTGAATTTGTGAGTTATATGCCAAATAATAAATTCATAATTTAATGTTTTAAAACATTTTTTAACCAATTAAAATTTTATTTA
>QANX01004855.1:0-16244 GCA_003254975.1 Ochetophila trinervis
CATTCAACATGTAAAATTGTTGATTCAGTTAATAATCATATTCTTTCTAATATGCCTGATGAATAAACATATTTAAGTTCTGACAATTTATGTAAATCCGAATATAATTTACTTTCCAATGAAGATTTACACACTCCAAAATTCTTAAACAACAGTAAATATTCAAACCTTTCAAATTTTGTTTTCAAGCTCAAAATTGTAGCTCATGTTATGCGACTAAGAAGCATAGTTGTGTCTTCAAAACTATATAATGGAACAAAGTTAATTGTCACTCATGTTATAGAAGTAAATGTTATATTGGATCAAATGTGAATAAAAAAGTATTCATTCTACTCATGACATTAACTCATTCAGATTCGAAACTTCTATTTAAAATTTAAAAGAGGCAATTTTCGTTGTCCTATTTATTTTGCTACGACGATAATCAAAAGTCAATGACAGACTTTAACAAATGTTAGACTTTTCTTTCAAAGCTCTGTTTTTAGCCATGATCAATTATATGTGGCAATGTCTAGAGTGGGAGATAATAAATGATTAAATATATTGATCCTAGATAGAAATGAACAATGGTATAACTCAATAGATTATGTGGTCTTTAAAGAGATTTTACAAAATTCTTATAGATATTTATAAACTTCATTCGTATATTAAAATATCATTTTTTATATATAATTTCATTTTCTAAAATATAATTTTGTTGTCGTTAATAGTTGTTGTTTTCTATTTTTATTGTTAAATCTGTTGTTCGATATAGTATCAAAAGTCATTATTCTGTTTCTCTTCAAGTAGAACGACATACGAAAAGTGTCTCACATGACATGAATCATTAAGTTTGAAGTGAATTATTTTACTATTTTATATGTTTTGTATTATGTGAGTCTATCTTATAATCTTTTTTACTTAAATGATGCCAAAACATGATGAAAAATACAATTTGACAATGTTATTCAATTTTGAAAAAATATATATTTTTGAAAAAAAATATAGTTGAAAAAAGAATGACTTTTCAATTGTTTTTAAAATTTTATATTAATTATTATATTATTATTAATTTAATAATAAAAATTTTCGTATATGGCACGGATAAAATCTAGTTGTATAAATAGCCTTGACCAAGTATCAAATCCAAGCAAGTCACATAAAAAGCTATAAATAAAGCATCTAGTACCACATTCAAATATCTCACTAGAAGCCCTAATCTGCTAAATTCTTTCATGAATTCAATACTGATTTAGCATTATAATGTCATTAAACAAAGTGCAAAATTGATGTTAAGCCTTAACAGGCGTTTCTATCTGCTATATTTCGTGTCAATATGCATGTTAATCGTATTTATCTGTTTAATATTTTTAATAAAATATTATTACAATTTATAATATTTTATAATAATAATAATAATTATTATTATTTACATTATAATATATTAAAATATATATTTATTATTATTTAAAATTTTTATGCATTAATATAATTTATTTATATCAATTTTGAATTTGATCAAAAGGAATTATTTTTAAAATTGTGTTATCTTTTCACTACTTTAATTGTCACTTATAAAATCTACATCCCTCAATCTCCTTTGCAGAATTATCAATAAAAATAGAATATCCGTATTGGACGTGCAGATTTCTATACGAATATTGATTAATGGAGGACGCACCTAATTGAGCAAAATACATGAAATTTCATGTTATCTTGCAACCTTGAGAAATCCCTTAATCTGATGACAATAATTTTTCAACTTTATCTTCTTTTCTAAAGAAGTTCATTTAATGGAATTGGATCCACATAATTCGACTTAACATCTTAATATTAATCAGGGTATATAACATTATTTTCTTTGAAATTTATGCTAATTACAATTTGATTTTTGAAATTTATAATAATTATAAATATCTCTTGCGGTTAGAGAATTTTTTATTAAAATTAACACAAAAATGCCATTTTTATCTTTAAAAATTAAAAAAAGAAGAAGCTGACGACCTGATTTTGTTAGAAATTGTGTGTGTGTGTGTGTTTTTTTATAATTTTTAATAAAAAAATTATAAAACTCCTTGTTCCTCCCTTTTTTTTTCCCATCTTCTCCACTCACAGCCTACGCTAAAATATCCTCTATCTCTCTTCTTTTTCTTCTTCTACTCTATTGTTTTTTTTTTTTGCTCCTGTAATAATATTAAATATAATTTTTCATTTTCTCTTTTTTTAAAAAATTTTAAAATAAAAACTGTCGCTAATGATTTATTATTAGTAACGAATTTAAAATTTTAAAACTGATAATTTATTTTTAATGACAATAGTATAATATTTGTCATTAAACTTAAACTTTTAGTAATAATTTTTATTTTATTAAATTAAAAATATTTTTATTATAAAAATAATATATATATATATATATATATATATATATATATATTNACTTCATCTTCTGCCACTCCATCGCAGACTTCTTTAATTTTTTTTTTCCTTCTTCATTTGCAAAGAAGTGAGGAAATATGTCGTTAGATTACCCATTCATTTTTTGTCTTTTTTTTTTTAATTTTTTGAAAAAAAAAAGCGTTTAATAACTATTTTTTTTAAAGAAACAAAAAATAAAAATGCTTTGGATAACCATTTTCATTTTTTTTAAACAAAAATATTTTTCAATTTTCTTTTAAAAGAAAAAGAGAGAAAAAATCATTTTCATTTTTAGTTTTCATTTATTTTTTCTTATCTTTAATAGCTGATGCGGGCATCATAGAACCGTATTCTAGCATTGGAGCAAAAGAGGATGACAACATCTTACCAAGTGTACTAGTGATGCATTCATCGAGCAAAGAAGATCAAAGATAGAATGCTTGGATTTGTGAAGATAATTATGGATGATTAATAATTCAAGTTTCCAAATTATTTGAATACTTTTCCGAGGCCTAATGATGATTTAAGCATGATGTCAAAGCAATGGATGAATGTGGTAATGATGTTTGGGAGTTGCGGAGACGAAACTACATCATTTTAAAAATAAGCATCTTATAATGACAGTTTTGTAATTTTAGCTATTTTTGGATTAGAATGGCAGTTTCGTAATTTAGCTATTTTCGAAAGAATTAAATTTTTTATTGCTCATAGGAGTGTTCTTGCAAGGTGAGGAATCAATTTCTTCTTCTGTTTGCATTAGGAGTTGAATTCTCTTATCAAAGTAGAAATACTTTGTGGCGATTGTTCTTCTCTTTCTCTATAGCCTTCTAATCCACGTTTTTAGATACAAGTTATCTAAGGGTTTGGTAGGGCGGATTCGGGTGTGTTCTTGTTTCCAATTATTGTTACAATACTTCTTATGTGTTTTGGGGTTTTGGATTCTTTAATCTTGGGGTTTTTGATCAATAGCGATGCGACCCAAGATAGCCAGATCAAGCCTAAACCTAAGACCATCCATACGGGTTCGACACACGGGATCGTTCGGATGCTACCGGAACTCAGGACAACCTAGTTATAAGATACATTTTTGGCCGATGACTTTACACTATTTAATATTGTTTTAAGAAATGTTGTATGCTTTCTGTTTTTCCTTTTGTAGGGAAGAAGGTGGTTGATGATTTTAGACAAGAACTTCCAACTGCCAAACGGCATGTAGAATCAAGTGTTGCGATCACACCAGAACTTGAGAAAGAATTTCTTGAGGTTAGTTGCTTATACATCTTCACTTGAATCATAAGAGCATCTCCAATGATTATGTTCATTGGAGTCTATATGGCACATGAATTAGAAATTTTTGCTGTTTATGTGGCTTAAGGTCTATTTGTAAATAGTGAAGTCACAAAATTACTCTACACTGGATTCTGTTTATTAGATAATTAAATGATGATGTGTAATATTCTAAATGGATTACTTTTTATTTTTTTTTCTCTCTCTAAGAAAGAACGCCTTTCTCTCTTTAAAGCATCTCTTTAAAAGCTCTTAAACTAGCCCTTAAACAAATAAAGATAAACATAAGTAAACGTAACAAAACCTAGCCTTTAAACATAACAATGTCTTTGCCGGTGAGGAGAGATGGAAAAGCGATAGATACGGCAACGGGGCTAGGTGGCCTCCCTTATACCTTGTCCTTAAGGGATGTTTCATTCTTATCTCTGCCCCTATTCCCTATTTATGCAGAAGGACGGGCAGGGCGTGGATTCTCCGGGGTGTGGAGGGCATCCCCATTCCTCGCCCCATTGCCCCATTTAATTTTTTTAATATGATATTTTGAATTGTTATTTCCATAACAAAAAAAATAATTAAAAATTTTAATTTTATAATTAAATGTATAAATTTTAATTATAAAAAATAATTTTAATTATATATAATTTAAAAGGGGTGGGAACTATTTTCCCAATTCTTGCCCTAGCCTTGAGGCAAAATTTTTTGCCCCGTCCCCGCCCTAATTCCCCATTTAACCAAGAATTCTTAGTCCTATTAGGGGCATATCCTCGCAGAGATCGGGGTAACTGGGCAAATTGCCAAGCAACAACGACATTGTAATCAAACCCAAAAAAAAAAAAAACCAAACCAAACCCAATCCCATGGAAAATGCACCCCCACATAAAAAAAAATGGTTCAAATAAACTTAAATATAAGTAAACCCAACAAAATCCAGCCATTAAACATAACAATATCATTGCCCTTGAGGAGAGATAGAGTTACGACAACATCGTAACCAAACCCAAAAATAGAAAAACCAAAAAATACTTCATATAAATTTACTTGCTTGGATTTCCAAGTGTTATGGAGTAGATGAGCTAAGATTTGACGATTTAAGCTTACATTGATGATTTTGCCGGCAACAATAGGCAAAATCTCTGTCAGTTCTTATGTAGGGCTTGAGAAGAAATAAGAAAGAATATCGTGTGTATATACCAATGTTTAAATAACTCTTTTTGCATAAAAGCATAGCCTTAGCCCTTAAACAGAAGACACTATTCTATAGAATGTGTCTCCTAAATCTTTAATTTTTAATTAAATATTATTTTATATAGAAATTAATTAAACTTATTTTATATATTTATAAGTATAGGACGATGCTTCGTTTGTTAAAGACTTGCATGGCTCTTACATAAATAAAAGACGCTTTAAGTGTCATGCAGTAGGTCACTTTAAAAGATGTTTTTATTTTCAAGCATCGCCCCATTTTTTTTTCACCCCATAATAAATGACGTTGTGAGTAGACATCAATTACCATTGTCTTTTTGTTTGGAAGCGTCTTATATTCTTTTTGCTTCAGGTGACACTTTAAATTACCATTGTCTTTCTTATTTTGCCAATGCTTTTTATTTTTTTATTTTTTTTTTGTTTTTTGTCATGTCATATGTTTTATGTCATTAGTTCACCCTTTTTCGTGTAGTAATTCAATGTTAAACAAAATTCAGATGGATTGGTACAGTGTTACAAAGCACATCTTATGGCACAAAGATTTCATAAATATTGATTCTATAGAGACATTCTATACCATAATCAAGCAGTCAACAATTAAGTCGTCATGTCTATTGTTTTTTGTAATAATTGACCGATAAGACAAATTGATATGAATAATGCTTTTCTTAAAGGAATATTAGGGAAAATTTCATTAGGACCCCCTAAAGTATAATATAATTTTTATAATGCATAAACACTCCATGCCATCAATACAAATCTGTTAAATTTAATAGTATAAGAGTAAATTGGTCTTTTAACAAATATAATATTTTTTTTTTAAATTAATAATTTTTTTACAATACTTCTCTCTCTTTCTCTCTCACACACACCTTCAACTCTCTTCTCTCTCCTCCCTCTCTCTTTTAATTTTTTCTTTCTCTCTCTCCCATGTTTCTCTCTTCTTTCCTTTTTTTCCCCTCTCCTCTTTCCGATTTCTCTACCTTTTTTTTTTTTTTATTTCTCTCTTCTTTTTCTTCAAACTCTTTTTTTTCTCTTATCTTTCTTTCCTCCACCACCAAATTTTTTTTCTTTTTTCGGTTTGTTTTTCACTCTTTTTTTCTTCTCTTTCCCATCAAATTAGCTTTTAATTTTTCTTTCTCTTTTTGTTTTTCCTCTCCTTTCTCCATTTTCTCTCATTCTTTTTTTTTTGGTTTGTCACAATTTTTTTTCTGGTTTCTTCTCTTTTTTTTTTTTTTCTCGTGTGGGTTTGAGGACCTTCAAATCTCTTCTCTCCTTTCTCTAAGGTAATTGGCCATGGCTGCAACCAAACTTGATTTCCTAGTTCTTGGAGGACCATTAAACAAATACCCACGCTTCCAAGCCCTTCCAACTTTCTTGTTAAACTCTTTCCTCCTCACAAATCTATTAAGAGAATGAGAGAAATCGGACAGAGGAGAGGGAAGAAAAAAAAGAAGGTGGAGAAAATGGAAAGAAAGAGATAAAAAAGGAAGGAAAAAAAGAAGAAGAAGAGAGAAATCGGAGAGAGGATAGGGGAAAAAAGAGAGAGAGAAACATTGGAGAGAGAGTGTGTGTATATGAAATTCTCCTGGAATATTACAATAGGATGTAAAATAGGGTGTATATAAAAAATATTTTTATTTTATTTTAAAGGGCAATTTAGTCATTTTAGCATGCCATGTAGGAGAAAGAAAAATAAAATGGATATCAGTTAAATTTTAGAGGGTGTTTATGCATTATACGAAACCATAAAGTCATATTTGGAATTATACTATACCACGGGGGGTGTATATGAAATTCTCCAGAATATTACAATAAGATATTTATACGAGGAAACACGAAGCTGTCTAAGATCCTACTAAACTTTTGTGTGTAAGCTACATAAGTCCTTGTATGAATTGTTCATATTGGTCGTATTGATCTTGGTGTATGTTGATGATACCTCATCATTGGTCTAGCTGCAAAACTAATTGATTAGTTTGTACAGCAACTATAAACTTATTTCTCATTCAAGGACTTTACTCCCTAAATTTCTTTTTTGAAACTAAAGTGTATCATGATGCAGCACGTCCATCTCTCCCAAAATGGATATATTGTTGACGGTCTTCAAAAAATTGTTATGACAAAGTGTAAATCTAGTCTTACACTCACAAGCAGTACAATTCAAAGATGTAAAACAATACAAAGCACTATTGGAGCACTTAAGTATCTCACAGTCACATGACTCAACTTTCTTTTATTATTAACAAATTAATCATTATTATACAGCAGCGGTCATAGGTTCACTAGTTTGCTTGTTAGCGGATTCTCTGCTATCTCAAAATATCAATGGTTTTTTGTCTTTATATTTGTCCTTTACATCAACTTCAACTGTTAGGCTTAGACTTAGAAAATTCCAATCTAATAAGATAACACGACACAAACCTACATTCTTAAAGGGATTTACATATTTCAACATAAAAGCTTAATTGGTCAGGTTTTGGTGAACAAATTTTAACACAAACACGACATGACATGATACAAACATGAACATGAAGTTAAGGTTAACACTATACGAACCCAGACATATTTTTGAGTGTTTGGGTTTGCATATTGTTAGGGATTAATTTTGATACAACAAGGCCCAATAGATCTAACAGGTCCAAGCTTATATTCTTTTATAATTTTGAAAACAAAAAGGTAGTCCTAAGCTGCCTATGGAGCTTTTGGTTAATGACTGATCTAGTTGGCACAAACTTTGCGATATAGATTTAATTTAGCATATATTATGAAGAGATGCTCTTAATAAAATAATCTAAATTAAACCCATAAGTGGTATTTTTTATAGCTTTAGAAGACCAAATTCATTTTAGATACTAAACCCCCATATTTTCCATGCTAGTTCAAGACCTTGAGCCCTTACACTTGTGTTTAGTCCATCCATTTGGCCTAATACTTAAGTCCATCTCTCTTGCACTTCAGATTATTTTTGGAAGCCCAACTCTAACACATTTTTTTTTTCTCATTGCTTTCGTACAAAAAAAATATGTTTGTATATATATATATATATATATGTAAATTAATATGTACCTGTTTAGCATTTTAAAACATATGTATATGTGTTTATTTTGGTTCACTTTAGAGAGTGTGTGTATATATATACACATTTCAAATAAGATATGTATATTGATTTTTGAATATATGTGTATATTTAAACATTCATCTTTACTTTGGTTATATATATATTTATATACTCTTGACCTTACGTAAATACATATATAAATATAGTTTTTTGAACAAGCAAAAGATGTTTTCTCCCTCTTTTATACTAAAAAGTATATATATTTTAAATGGATGTTTATTATCAGAAGAACCATCATTTCACCCTTACTCTCTCTTACCAATTGCGCATCTTTCTCTCTGATATGCCTATGTCCCATCTAAATCTAAGAACTAGCAGATATCGGGTGAACCATCAAACATTTTCATGCCTCATCCAACACTTCAAAGAAACTTTGGCTATTACCATTTGCATGCCAAATATGGAAATTAAACCATATTCTCATCTAATTTTTTTCCTTTTATCCACCATCATTTTTGAATATTACCATACCTAGTGGATAACAAATGTATTGATGGATAAAGTGGGAGTTTAAGAGAGGGTTTGAGACCTCTATAATAGGGGTTTTCATCCTTCATTGACCTTTCTTCTTCCTCTCCTCAAACCACACCAACAATAGAAATCTAAATGAATCTTCTTCATCCACTCTAGGAGTAAAAGGCTTAAGACACCAAGGTGTAAACTTCAGAACTCCCATATCCTATCCTTGGCTATAGAGTACGAGCTCCTAGATTATCTTCATACCTTTAAGAGATGTCATATGTTTTTTTCCATGAAATACTTGCTTTCTCTACCCTAAAATGCTCACTTAAAAATTTTTTTAACATTCATTTTATCAACATGAAGCTCTTTATATATGTCTTTAAGAGTCCAACTTTAGTTTAGTTATTCCCAACATACCACTTATAAATATTTAACAAAGTTTGCTCTCCAATCTTTTTTCTTAAACCATTTTTTTCCATCTTGCTTTACGTTTAAAGTAAGAAAGTATTTTTATTTAAATATATGCTTATCTTGTTTATGCTCTATTATATTCATCCTTTGTATGTATAAGTTGACATGTTGCTTATGTATATTTGGTTTTGGATTGTCTGAATATTTGATCATGTATGCTTATATGTGTTCATGCGATCTATTCTCTTCACTACTTGTATTTTTTGGTTAAAATCTTTTTTGTTTAAGTGTATTTATTTCATTAAGCATGATTTTGTCTTATATGCAAAGTAATTATTTTGTGTGCATAAGTACTATTTTATGTTCATCTAGCAAAACACTTTTCGTACATTTTTCATTATATTTTTTTTCACTCTCCCAGATTATACACTTTTTTTTACCTTTTGGATTATGTATTTTTCATTCTCTCAAGTTTGAAACAAGCCCCTCGGGCTAGGTATGACCGACTCGAATCCATCTTGAGTACCTGGGGTTTTAAACAGTCATAGATAACTAAAAAATAGTCATGATGTTTTATGGGCCTTATTGTATGTCAATGATAGTATAATCATAGGATCCAACTCAAGTCATGTTAACAAATCTATTTGATGGTTACACTTAGAATTTTCACTCAAAGATTTAGGACCACTCTTCTATTTTTTAAGCATTGAAGCTGAAAGAAACTCTTTTGGTTTATATCTCACCCAAACCAAGTACATCAAAAACTTTCTTGCTTGTATCAATATGATTGATTGTAAAACAATTTCTACGCCTGCAAGCACTTCTATATGCCTAAGTAAGTATATTGGAAAAGCCCTCTCTAATCCTTTCCTTAAAAAAAAAACCATGTTGCCCTACAATGTATTATCCTCACGCAGCCAAAGTTGAGCTCATTGGTTTGCCTGTATGCGAGTTCTGCAGTATCTCCAAGGAACCAAGCATGTTGGGCTTCACTTCAAACCGTCAAATCACCAATCATTATATGATTGCATTGATGCTAATTGGGCAACATATGTTGATGACAAAAGATCTACAGGGTATTGTGTTTATTTACGTGATAAATTGATTTTTGGTCGTCTAAGAAACAAAATATTGTTGCTCGATCCAATACGGAATCTGAGTATCGAGCGTTAGCTAATGGAGTGGTTGAGGTTGTTTGGATTCAAAGGTTAATAAATGAGTTGGGAGTTTCGTTACATAATCTGCTTGTATTATAGTGTGACAATTTAAGTGCTGAATTTTGACATCTAATCATTTTATTTATTTTAGGACAAAATATATCAACGTCAAGATTCATTTTATACGAGATAAAGTTCTTACACGTATTCTCAAAGTTAGCTACGTTCCAACTAAGTATCATGTCTCTGATATAGTCACAAAAGTTTTAACAATACTACAGTTTCAATATCTTTGAGACAAACTGCACGTGTGTTATATACCATCCATTTTGAGAAGGAATGTTAGAGAGATAAAAAAAATATGCATTGTTCAATAAGATAGAGTTCCATTAAAGTTGTAAATATATATCTAAATATCTACAGTTGGATTTTGTTATCATGTCTTCATGTATATCACTCAACTAGAGTTAGTTGTATTATTCTTATAGGACTCTATATTTATATTTGTAATCATCACATTAGGAATATAGCTTCAATATATTTTTACATTAAACATCTTATAGGGTTATATGTTTTTCTACCTTCCAGATTACATGTTTTTACCCTTTCCACCTCTAAAAACTATTCTCCTAATTTTGCTTTGCTTTAGTTATGAAGTTATTCTCTTTTGATATTTGTTCCTATATATGCTAACCAACCCCTTTCAGAGTTGCGTTCTGGGCTTTTTGTTCTTTATTTTGGCGGTCTCTTTTTTATGTTTACGACCAAATATATTGCTAAGGGCATGAACTTGGTTTACCAGCTTCAAGAATCCAGAAAGGGAGGCTTAACGCAAGTACATGAAGAGGATCCAAACGCTAGCCCAATCAAAAGAGTACATTGTGAGCCCAAAGGATCCAGGCATTCGTGTGGAGCCTGCGAAATACATTTGATGCTGAAAATATATTTCAACACGAAAGCTTAATATGTGAAGTTTGGACGAGTAAATTTTGACAGGAATACGACACGAACACGATATAACATGACATGTAGTCAGGTCTAGTTTATCGATGTTGAATGGGCATCTATTGTGGATGGCAGAGGTCAGCTTGAGCTTATTATATTTATCTTGGTGGTAATTTGACATCATGGTCCTCCAAAAAGCAACATATTGTTTCTTACTCAAGCACAAAGTTAGATTATATAGCTCTAGTAAATGGGGCAGCTGAAGTGATGTAGTTTCAAAGTCTTTTAGAAGAATTATGTGTGTTTTTGCCTTGGGCTCCTATTCTTTGGTGTGATAGTCTTGGTGAACAGTCTCTTGCTTCTAATCAAGTTTACCATGCATGATCAAAACACATTGAACTTGATATTCACTTTTTCTTTGATAAAGTCATTCAAAAATAAATAAATAAAAATCCACTACATTCAAGTCAATAACAAACAGCTAATATCCTAACTAAAGTGGTTCCAAGTTCACGGTTTGTTCTCGAGCTATGTGAACTCTAATTTCGCTTGAGGGTGTTTAATAAAGAATAAAATCGACACATTAAACTTGATGTTTACTTTTCCTGTGATAAAGTCATTTAAAATATATTTTTATATATATATATATATATATATAAATCTACTACATTCAAGTAAAGACACTACAAAAAAGGAGCTTTCTGTGACAGAAGCAAATTCGTCACAACGTATAGTTTATGTGACAAATTCGTCATACAATCCACAAACTGTGACGGTAACTAACCCGTCACAGTGCTTTCGCAATAGCCCCGACACAAATTATTTTCAGTGACCGTTTATAGTTCATCGTCACAAAAAATGTAGTTTAAGTGACGACATCAAACCGTCACTTATATGCCAATCCATTATGGATTTCCGGCGAGCCACCGCCGGCAAGGATTAAGTGACGGCTTCTCTTCTGTTGCAATTAGCCATTTGTGACAGTAGTGTGACGGCTAACCGTCACTGTTATTTAATTGTGACGGCCAACTTACTGTGATAGTTGTGCGGCTTAGTCATGACTTTGTGATGAATTCCCGTCACAGTTGCCCAACTGACCCTTTATTTTGTGTCGCCAATGACACTCTTTTGTGACAACTGTGTGTCGGGTTTCTGTCACTGATATATAATTGTCACTGTTTGCAACCGTTACATAAACATTGTTGTTGTGATGGTTTCCGGTCACGGAAAACCAATTCTTTTTTTTTTCCAGCCACATTTTTTCAATTATTTTTTATTCACCCATTTTAATGTTAATATGGTCTCTTCCATTCAAACACAGGACATTGAATATGATTAGTAAGTATTACAATTCAAATAGAATAAGTAGTCAAACAACACTGTAAAATTCATTTAACATTAAAACATTTGATATAAAGTGTTCAAAAATTATTCACTAAGCACTTGTCATATTACATGCTTAGTGAATAATTTTCCAATACATCACACTACCATGTTCACTCAAAAAATAACCATTTACATACCAAAACAACATATGAAAGAATTGTGTGTTTTTTTTTTTATACTCAAAAAACAAATTTATCATACAAACAGATAAATAAATAAATATATACAAATATTTATAGTTTAAAGCATCCCTTATAAAGAATACCAGTATGAAAAGAAATCTTGGTTTCTATGTTATCCCTTGGAGAATTTGAAGCCAATGCCATAGGCTCTCCATGACTTCCCAAATGTTTAACCAATCGATTGGCACCAGGAAGTGCTTTAATGTTGCACCACCTACAATGACAATTATGAACAATCAACAGTTTGCCATATAAGCATATATATGAGTGCATTTTCAGCTGTAAATGAATTCTTTGGTCAAAGTCTAATCCACATCAGACCAAATGTTTCAAGAAAGAAACTTAGACATGCCCTATATATTTAAAGTAATATCCTAAAGACAGGAACAATTAGACATATTTGATATATTGTTAGCAGTACCCAATTAATACAACTCCGAGCTCACTGTTATAATCCCTAGAGTTTGACACTATATACATTTATAATATTTATATTTATCTTATAGATATATGTTTGTTGAATGAGAATTGTCTTACTAGGTTATATTGTTATAGATACCAGAACTTAAAAAAATAAAGTTCTCCAAATATCCAAACCAGTTAAAATGTATAACAAGATAAAAGTTTATACCACAGAAAATTTAATGAAACAAGTGGAAGATACAATTAATAAATAGAACCAGAGTTACCATATTAAGAAACCTTTCAAACCCATTAGAAAGGAATTAGAATCGTACTATCCCCTTGTCCAGAAGCAATACAACTCATCTTTATCTCTATATTTGCATTGTTGAACTATTTTTAAAATTAACTGCACAAAGTAAAAGAAAAAATAAATAACAAAAACAATTTTTAAAAAGGTTTTTATAGTGGTCATCAATATTGTATATGTTTAAAGCATGCTTTAACATGTTATGTTCAAACAATCAGCAAGAACAAAGCTTCTTGTTTAGAATAATGAATTTTCCTCCATGGATCCAAGAATCTCCTTCTCCAACACCATCTTAGGCTTATTCCTAATTACGAAAGCCATATTTCATAATCTTAAAATTCATAGTAAACCTCTTTATACAACATCTTGCTCATGAACAAGATTAAACTCAAAATTCCAAAAAAACATTAAGAACCAAAATTAACCTCTCAACTACAAAGCACCCCACATAAATAAAAAAAAAAAAAACAAAAGACATATTGATAACAAATTGATGACAACTTTTTAACTATACTAGCTTATGATAGCATATAGCTAACAAGGAAACCTCATGGTTTGATTAGTTCAGTTCAAACTTACAATTTAGGATACGCTAGAAAGGTAAACTATAAACATTTTCCTGTAATTAACAAATGATTGAGACAAGTAACGAACTGATTAAATTTGATCTATAAAAAACTGTAAAAACAACATTTTCTCAAGAATTATACAATTGTTTGCAACCTTAAAAAGAGATAGCAAATCAAAATTTTAAGATCCTCAAATGTTGATGTAATATGGTAAATTGCAACAAGCAAAGGAAATTTCAGAGTAAGAGTTAAACACACACCTGGCAGCTAAAATAATCTTTGCATGCCAAAAAAGCTATATTAACCGCGGCCAGCTATCAACCACACAAAGTGTATAAAATACATAAGAATGAATTAAGAAAACCAATAACCACCAAGACTCTGCAACAGAAAAAAAAAAATAATGCTCCAGTTTAGCAGCAATATTGTTAGAGAAGTACAAGAAAACACGGGTAGAAAACCAAGTAGCATATATACCATGATTCCACTTAGACATACACACATCCACAAGTACATACTTACCAACAAACATCATACATACATATATATATATACATATATATATATATATGTCTCCACACTGCCTATCTAGAATGCCACTTAGATGGAAAACTTGCTTCTTAGGCGAAATTATATAGAACAAAGTATTATGCATAAAGAGAGGAACATACTGGAATCAAATTTAAATGGGAAAATCTCTTCCCCAGCCTGCCATCAGCTTTCAGCTTTTCATCTTCTGCTAAGATATGTGCAATAATATAGTCATCCTCTGTATCTTGAGAGCTGCTATTTAAGCTTGAGCTTGAGCTTGTGCTTGCACTTGCGTTGCTGTAGCTTCCATTCATTCTACCTGAGCCAAATAGATAGTTTATCCCACCCTGTAAAAACCCATCAAAATATCAAGCTGAGAAAACTAACCCATCAAAATATATGTCTGAGGAAACTAACTCATATCTTAAGTGACCTAAAAATCCATATCTTCAAAACCAAGATAGCCCATCAGCAGATTGACCCACCAATTAATTAGCCATCAAGAACACATCCAAATCCACATAAATTCCAGCAGCAACATAAACAAAATTAAATTGCCAAATTCCAAACAACAAACATAAAAATATTCCGAGGTCATTCCCATGGCAAAATCAAAATAAAAAAACACTTGATCAATTCCATAACTCCAAATCAATTTATACTTTCACAGGTGGTCACACACCTATTTAACAAATATTCCAAAACAAGCTCAAAATTTAACAAATCTCAATTACTTAATTATAATATGCAAATTATATATCAAAATGAAGCTTGAGAAATGTAGGAAATAATAAACAACTTATCTTGCCCAATTGCCACCGATGATGACCGGAAAGTTACGGCCGAAGACCAATTCTTCGCACTGCTAGCTTGAAGGAGATTTGGGAAAAAATGATCGTGGATTCGGGTTCAGGGTAAAGGACCAACCCTGCAATCGGAAATCGCCAGGATTCGGCGACCGGAGGAGAAACGGGTTCGCCGGTTTTTTCAAGTTTTCCGGCGAATCACGGGGTTTCATGGCAAGAACTCAGAGGGGAAAGGTAGAGGACGACATAGGTAACTTTTCTCGGGTGGTGGGTTGGTCGATTTCTCGCCGGAATCCGACGATCACAGACAAGAGGGTTGCTCGGATTTCTCGTGTTTTCTGGCAAACTGGGCGCTTCCACGGTTGGTCACCGGTACGGTTGGGAAGAGGAGGCTGCCGACTCCAAGTTTGGGTAGTTGCCAGCCTGATATCGCCGGAAAATGGCCGTTGCCGACGAAAGAAGGAGGGGTGCGGTGGTGGGCTGCGCGGGGAAATCAGCTTCGGGGGTGTCTTTCTACAGACATTTCTGGAAAAGGGAGAGAGGGATGGGAAATAGGGAAGGTGAATGGATTTTTATTTCCGTCACAGTGATTTCCGTCACAATTTTTTTTTTGGAGCAACTGTGACAGGGTAGTAACTGACACAGAAATGAAAATAATTCTTTTAATATTTTTAGAAGACAATTAGTGACGGCATTTGTTATGTTACGTCACTAAATGCAAATAAAAATTTAAAATTTTGTTCCCGCGCAGCTGAATTCGTAACGGTAAAAAATTTATCACAATTAATAAAAAATAAATCTACAATTGTGATGGAAGTTGAAATTTCTGACACAGAATAAAATCAACACATGTAGAGTTAATTAATGTTTTGTTATTCTAAGGTTATCTGTTAATTAGTTTGTGTTAGATAATAAGAAATATATTTTGTAAACTTACAGTTATCATTCGGTTGATAACTTTTCTAGCATTCATTGTTTTTAAAGTTTTTAGCAGGAAAGTTGTTCCATCCACATAGGTGTTATTAATTTCTAAGATTTTCTAGAAAGTTAATTATGTAGATTTTCAAAATATATATAT
>QANX01004859.1:0-57005 GCA_003254975.1 Ochetophila trinervis
ATAAAATTAAAAAAAAAAACCCCTTTTTATTAACATAATAGTAATTACAGCAATTATGCTATTTCAGTGATTGTTATGGGCACGTACATATATTATTGAAGTCGGTCAAGGTTATTAGAAAGGAGATATAATAGTGAAATTTTGAGGTTCATTAATTTATAGAAAGTTTAATTTATTTCATTTTGGATATACACTATTAAGTTTCTAGAAAAAGGAATCAATTTAAGAATATAATATTAAAGAAAAAGCTAGTGGAGATAAGTAGTTAAGAAAATAATTGAAGAAAGGTAGTGGAGATAACTAGTGCTAGTGCGTAAGGATAGACACACCTCGAAGGAACCTCAGTGGTAATATAATGTGGACGATAGCTAGCTAAAAGACAAGATTTTTTATTTTTATTTAATTTTATACTTATTGATAGGATAAATTTGACTATACTCTTTATATGTGGATATAAATTTCATAGCAATGCATTTTTATTAGAAAAAAAATTATTAGCCTCTTATATATATTTTTATTTTATAGCAATGCATTACGTATATATACACATAACGTTTTAATTTTTCTCTAAAAACGACTGACTTTTTTTTTTTCTTTTTTTTAACTAATTCTACCCTATACTTATAATGACAGGAAGAAAAGACCGAGATTGACATGGATGATAAGTTTTCAAGGATTTTTTTGTGGGATATTTGGGTACGTAAGAAAAATTAAACTTACATTAATTACCAAAAAAAAAAAAGAAGTTAAAATCCCCCAATGATATTTTCTGTAAGTATATGTATCAAAAGTTGATAAATCAAGTTTATTTTTTATTCTTTTAATTTCTTAATTAAGATCAATTTATATTTTCTACCTGCATTTTTCCTGCATACTATCAAAGTTAGGCTTATATATTAGACCTTTGAATCTTGATTTATATTTATTATTCTTTGACCATTGACTCTGGAAATTGATATATGCTAGCCTCTTATTATGAAAATCGGGGGAAAATAAAGGGTATATAATTTAACTCAAAAAGTTAAAAGTAAAACAAGGAAAAAAAAAATCTATCGACATCCTTATAACTTTATTTTATGAAAATAAAATTTTATTTTACATTGTCACAAAATCGTATAACATTAAAATATAGTTTGCATTCATAAAAGAATAAATATGAAGGATATATATATATATATATATATATATAAAATTTTTAAAAGAATAATTATAGTTTTTGAGTTTCTATATTGCTATAAATTTCATAATTAGGACTTCCTTTTTGCTTGTTTGTATCCTATTATTCGTTGTTCTATATTGAGTGCAAATATTAATTTCCGAGGTCTGGATTGAAAACTTAAAAATATATGGTTTATTGTGAAATTAAGGGAAATTAAGGGTAAAAAATATAGATATTTATTATTGTTTCTTTTGCATGCATGAGTACTTGAATAATGTTTACACTTTGTGCTATGCCTATACGTACAACGTTATGATTAAATTACTGACTGTCGTAAAAATTGATTTAGAGGATCATTGGGCCAAAGTGTATTTGCTGAGAGCTTGGATTTAACATCGGCCACATTTGCATCTTCTATGTCCAACCTCATTCCAGCTTTGTCGTTTATCATGGGTGCAATTTTTGGGTAATAAATCTCTTTACTTCGTGGTAATTATAATATTTTACTCATATATTTTTTTATCTGGGATATTAATTAGCTTTGTTAATCTCTAAACTATATCCAAATTTATATTTGGTGACTTTTAAAATTTTAATCAATATCATTCATATCATCTGAAGTTTAGTTTAAATACAATTTAATCTTTTAGGTTTCAAAAATTCCGTCAACCTGCTTTAAGTTTTAAAACATTATCATTTTTCTTTTTTATTATTTCATTCACAGCTCTTGCCCTTTAAAATTATATCACTCACACATTTTGTAGCGATCTAATTAATGTTTTTAAATTTAAAAATTAAATTGTAATTAGTGCAAATTTCAAAAAATTTACATCAAATATTTCCTAATTACTGTTATTATTATTACTGGGAGTCTCATCCTCAAACTGATCTGAACAATACACTGTCCATCTTTACCTCATTTATGGTCCATTTGGGACCCTAAAACTCAAATGAGCCACTTAAACTGTCACTAAAAAAATATTTTTATGAAGGCTATCCGAAATCTTTTTCACTCCCTTTCCTGCTCTAGCTGCTCTCTGTATCAAACTGTCACTAAAAAAATATTTTAATGACAATTCGGACATTAGAATGTCTAGATCCAAAAATCTCCTTATAAAAAGTGATTGAGAGAGAGAAGGTATAGGCATTAACAACGCTAATAAAGAGTTTGCTAATAAATAAAAAAAAAATCACCGATCAAATATAAATTTCAATATAGTTTAGGGATTAACAACGCTAGTATTTCTTTTTATTTATTTATCTTTTCTTTGTCGGCTCACAATATTTAGATTTCAATGACCATTATTACTGATCATCCTCGGGTTTGAAGCTTGGAGTTAAAATATTCCACTCCCCCAATTTATTTTTGCATGCAACTCAAAATGCTGTCATTTTTTGCTTTCTATAATTTTTTATTTTTGATATTACATCAAAGTAGTTTATAATTGTATCTTTTAAGTTTCAAAATAATTATTAAAATTGATGCCAAGCAGTTTAGAAACTAAAATTTGTTGTTTAGAGAATATTCATTGGAATTAATGTTAAAAAAAAAAAAAAAAAAAATTTTTACATTACACACCAAATGCACATTACTATAATGCCAAACCCTTTTTTTTTAAAAAAAAAAAAAATTAGTATTCATCATTACTTGTAATGAGCACCAATAGAACTTATTGTTGCAATGAAAAATACTAATACAGTGCTTTTAATTATATTGTAATTTTTTAAACTAAATACTTAGTATGGAAAAATTAACTGTTTTAGACAAGTTTAAATTGTCACATATCGATCATATGAGTTCAATTGGTAATAGCCACCAATGATAATAAATAACAGGGAAATTGGCACATATGCATTGCACCCCCTTTTTTTTTTTTCTTGGCACTTTGCACCGCAAACTAAAAAAAAGCTTGGAACCTTACACTTTGAGTTCATTTTTTCAGAGATAAATCCGTCTATTCTCTTATTTTCTAATTTTTTTTATAAAACCTATTTTCCAAATTTGTTTATAAAACATATTTTCCAATTAGAAAATACTAAATAAAAATGAACCTCTTCTTTTTTTCTTTTTTTACAAATAAGGTTAACTTATATTTAATATTTTTTAAATTTGGTAAAAAAGTGAGTAGGCGAATTTACACCTAACAAAATTAACAAAGAGTGCAAGGTGCTAGCATTTTCTTAGTTCAGGATGTAAAGTGTCAAAAATAAAAGTTTAAGCTACAATGTGTCAACTCGATAAAATTCTTAATGTATAGAGTGCCAATTTTTTTAAATAATTAATATTTTTCTTTAATTTCTTAAATGCCAAGTACTCATCCACTTTTTCTCATCATTCTTATTAATTTATTACTAATCATGAGAATATTATTAATACAACTCATACTGTTTTTCTTTAATTTTGTTAAGTAAAAGAGCTAGCTAATAATTCCCTCACTGCCCTTTGAAGGTTGGAGATGTTTGGAATTAGAACATTGGCAGGCAAAGCTAAGGTGGTAGGAGTTGTAGTAAGTTTTATTGGGGCAATGATTTTCATCTTTTGCAAAGGAACAGAAATCAAGATGTGGTCAACCGGTGTCAACTTGTTACAAAATTATGAAACTAGAGTGCATCATAGGAACACTAATCACGCCTTGGGCTCCTTCCTTTCCATATCTAGTTGTTTATCTACCACTATTTGGTTGATGATTCAGGTATATATATTCCATACAAAGATTTACTGTGAAATTTATATAACCAAATTATATTTTATAAATATATATTATTTTAATTTGTGGATGCACATAAAAATAATGATTTTTAGACAAAATGACAATAGTCTATTATAAACTATTAACGATGATTTCGTTTAAAACCGTCATCTATGTAACGTGTCTTCAAATTAAAAATTTATAGATATCTGCATCATAAAAATTTATATATATATATATATATATAATAGATAGCTAAATGTAAGACGGTACTTGACATATGAATTTTTAATTAACAAATGTCATATTGGCAGTTGATCATGACCTTAGTAGATAAACATTTATTACTTATGCACTATCAAATATATTTATTTAAGGGTCATATGATGATTTTTTTTTAAATATTTGTAATAGAACACTCTTTATGTATTTATATAAAGTTTTTTCCACCAATGCCCTGGTTACAAATTGTCAACTGTGAGGTTAGCATCATTACTCCCTTGAACTTTCCAAATATCTGTCATGAGTAATATTTCCCCTTTTTTATTCAGATTATAATGTTGGAGAAGGTTGAAAACTTAGGGTCAGTTTGTTAAAATGTTACATTACACATTTTTTCAACACCCTACAATGTTATAGTCTCATAGCATGGGCAGGGCTGCTAATCTCATAATTCAGGACTCAGGAGGCAATGCAGGGCATAGTTTTGAAGGCATTGTTGCAAATAATCAATATATATATATATATATGTATGCATATATAATGTCTGTATATATTATTTTATATGTTTCTTGACAGGCTAAGATGAGTGAGAAGTATCCTCCTTATAGTGTTACTGCTTTGACGTGTGTATCTGCATCAATCCAAGCTACTGTATATGCTGTGTGTGTTGAGAGAGATTGGTCTAAATGGAAACTTGGTTGGAACATCAGACTATTGACAGCTCTTTATGTGGTACATATATATATATATATATATATATATAATTTTCTGCCTTATTAAAATACACATCAAGAGCTTCTGACACTTACCCTCCCCCTTTTCTCTTTAATCTTTGCATGAGTAGATTCCACATTGAAAGATCTTAAAATACTCATGTTAATTTTTCTCCCAATTAATTAATGTGAATCAATTATTATATAACTAAGATGCATGCATCATTCAAACGGAGAATCTAGCAAGGTGTGAATTGTATTTTAATTTTTTAATTTTTTGTTTTTTACTTATGGTAAACATATAATATTTTGGATATGGTGGAAAAATATAAAGAAAATAAAATTGTAAAACATATTAACAAACAAGAAAGCCACTATGTGCTTTTTGCCTTCTCATTTGAGGAAAAAGTTATTTAAAGAACATGGCTTAAATTACATGATGTAACTTTTCTTTTTTTTATCTTTTATCATACTTGAGTCTTTCATTTAATTTAATTATTGGCTTTATGGCGTTGCAGGGAATTTTCCCCTCAGGAGTATGTGTTACAATAATAACTTGGTGTTCAGCAAGGAAAGGTGTATTGTTTGCATCTGCTTTCTATCCTTTGGGACTTGTGTTTGTTGCAATAGCTGGAACTTTCTTTCTTGATGAACATTTACAGTTGGGAAGGTCTTTACCTCTCTTCATTTTCATTCAATGTTTATGCATGAATCATATATATATATATATATATATAATCCATGAATCATATATATTTATATAATCCATATTATAGACCCTTAAATTATTTTTTTCCTTTTTTTTTTTTTTTTTGTTGAGTATGCTTTTTAATAGCTCCTATATTTTTTATATATGCAACAGCTTAATTGGAGGAATACTCATCATATCAGGCCTATATTGTGTGTTGTGGGGAAAAAATAATGAGCTAAAGAAGACCTCCAAAATGACATGCTCAAAAGGGTCAAGAGATTTGGTTCCAATAAGTAGTACTTAAGCTACATCAATAAAATCCACCCAAGATGAAGTCCAGAGCTACTAGTATAATTGTTTCCATAGACTCTGTCCCAGTGAATGGTTCCAAACAAGATATATAAATATATATATATATAGTAGATTTTATTGGCTTTGGAAAATATATACTAAATTTTTGGATTTTTAATTTTTTTGCCAATGACATGCTAGGTATATAAATAGCCAATATTTCATTATAAATTGATGGCAACCAATAATTCAATTAAAAAACAAAGTAGGAAATCGAAAATTTGATACTTGTTGCAGCGATTCTTCTGTGACAAAACTGATTACAATTTCTAGATTAATTATTGACCTTTTTCTACTTTCTTTTTCTCTAATCCTTCCAAAACTCTTTGCCATTTTCTGAATCTCTCAAGCATTGAAGCCAAAATCCGAAGACAAACCCAAGAAATTTCCTCCGGGAAGTTTCCTTCCTGTATCAAAACCATGACAAATTTATAGCCATAGAATGGAAAAAATTACTCATCAAAAATCTTCAAAACCAATTTATTAAGAGATCATCCAGTTGTGTTAGCTTCAAATGAGATCTTTGTTGGTTTTTGTATGTTCGGCTGAGATATTCTCAGAGAGAAAGGTTAGTAACCAATTATTAAAGAGATCATCCAGTTGTGGTACTTTTTTAACACTCCTCCTTGTGAATTTTGACCGAGACATTGAGAAAATCTCTCAATACCTCAAACTTGTTTTTCAGAAAAGGCTTTATAAATATATCAACTACGTTGTTCTTTGATCGAACATATTCCAACTTCACTTCTCCATTTGCCTCGAACTCTTTCAGTGAATGGTATTTCACTGGTATGTGCTTTACCCTCCCATATTGGACAAAATTATGTGCAATCTATATTGCTAATAATTACTCCTCCTTGCTCATCGCCTAAATCCTTCATCAGTTTTCTCAGCCATATGCATTGATTTGCTACACCCGAGCATGCAATGTACTCTGCCTCGGCTGTGCTTTTAGCAGTAGTACTCTGCTTCTTGGAGTTCCATGAGAATGGACCACTCCCAAGAGTAAACATGTACCCTGAGGTACTTTTCATGTCATCCACGCTTCTAGCCCAATCACTGTCCAAGAAACCATTAAGAAAGCTCTTGACTTTGCTTTCATACCACACTCCATAGTGATTGGTTTCTCTAAGGTACCTCAAAATTTTCTTAGCTCCTTCATAGTAAACTTGTGAAGGGGCATGCATATATCGAGATAAGACACACATAGCATAGATAACATTTGGTCTAGATGAACACACATAAAGTAGACTTCCAATCAAACTCCTAAAAGGTAGAGGGATTTACATTTGGAGTGCCATTTTCCTTGAGAAATTTTTCTCCTTGATTCATCGGCATTGTCGTGGCATTGCATATGTCCATGTCAAACTTCTTCAACAGATCATTGATATATTTTCTTGAGAGATGAAGATGCCTCGGACATTTTGTGTAACCTCCACTCCGAGGAAATAGTTTACCTCTCCCAAGCCTGACATTTCAAACTGATCTTGAAGCTCAACCTTAAACTTTTCAATCCCATCTAAGTTGCCTCTAGTCACTGATAGATCATCCACATAGAGAGAGACCACCACATGCTTCCTCTGCTCTTCACATATAGGGTCAGTTCATTCTAACTTCTTATGAATTCTTGTTTCAGTCCGTATAAAGCCTTGTGAAGTTTATAGACTTTATCTTCACTTCCTTTGACTATGAACCCCTCGAATTGTTGGACATACAATTCTTTTTTCAGCACTCCATTAAGAAATGCTAACTTCACATCAAAATGGAAGACCGCCCATTGATTGCATATCGAAATTGCAAGAATAAGTATGATAGTTTCCATTTTTGCAACAGGGGCAAAGGTTTCCCCATAGTCAACACCAGCTTATTGAGCATAACCCTTCACTACCAACCTAGCCTTGTGTTTGTTTATGAAGCCATCTGGATTATACTTGGTTTGGAATATCTATTTGACTCCAATAACATGCTTTTTCTTTGATCTGGTCACCAATCTCCATATGGCATTCTTCTCTATCATCTCCATTTCAGACTTCATTGCATCTCTCCATTCCTTTTTCTCAAAGGTTGCTTTTTCGACTCTTGTTGGATCACTTAAGGCAACATTGCTCATCTCATATATTATATTTAAGGGTCGGGTCCCCTTTTTTCCATCACCTATCTCTAAGTCTGAGCTAATGGTCATCTCTCGGAACATCATCATCATCATCAAAATCTTGGACATTGTCATCATCATAGATGTCTCAGACATTTGAGATGTCTCAGACATTTTGGATGTCTCGGACATCACCGTCACTTCTGGCATCATCATCATCATCATTGTTGTTGTTTTCTCGAACATCATTCTCAAAATTTTTGCCTTAGACATCAGCATGTCCACTCAGGCGTAACTCCTCCTTTCTCCAACCCTATATCATCTCTTCATTGAACTTCACATCTCAGCTTACTAGAAGATTTCGAGTTTCAATGTTGTATACTCAGAAACCCTTGTTCACTTCACTATATTTGACCAAGACACCAGCCTGAGCCTTTTTGTCTAACTTATCTCTTTTGTCTTCAGGCACATGAAGATAACATACACTACCGAAGACTTTCAGGTGCTCCAAAGAGAGCTTGTATCCATGCCAAAGCTCAAACGAAGTCTTGTCTCCTACGGTCTTGGAGTAAATATGGTTTTGGATGTAGGTTGAAGTATTGGCTGCCTCGGCCCAAAACTTGTTCGGCATTCTGCTTTCGAAAAGAAAGCATTGAGCCTTTTCCATGTAGTACAGTTCTTTTTCTCAGACACACCATTTTGTTGTGATGTGTATGGTGTAGTGAATAGATGTATGATTCATCTATCCTTCCATATTTGCTCGAAGCTATAACCAGTGTATTCTCCCCCATTGTCTGACCTTATGCTCTTCAACCTACATCCATATTGATTCTCCACCAGCTTCCTTAATCCGTTAAACCTTTCAGACACTTATGAATTTTGAGTTAGAAAATATACCCAACACATCCATAAATAATCATCTATAAAAATAAAGAAGTATCTACTTCCATATAGAGAAGGTATACTCATTGGACCATAAACATCTGAGTGAATCATCTCTAACTTGGTCTTGGCTTTTCCTAGGCTAACCTTCGCAAATAGGAGTTTAGTTTGTTTTCTTTGCTAGCATACACCACACATTCCTTCTTCGTCACTGATATGAGGCATATCCTTAACTAAGTCAGAGGTTCTCTTCATAGCCTGATAGCTCGAGTGTTCGAGCCTTTTGTACCAAAGCTGAGACAAATTTTCAACTTTGGTACTCAAGGCTTAGTCTAAGTCAATCCTGAAGCTCTTGTTCTTCATAGCTACTTTAAACACTTCATTTTTATTTGAGTCTACTATTGTGCATGTATTTTCTAAGAATGTAAGTATATAATACTTTTCTAACAACTCCTACACTTAGTAGATTCTCACATAAGGAAGGAATGTAAAGGAAATTCTGAATAATCTTGTTACCTCTTGACGTATGCATGACTATGTCTCTTCTTCCTTTCACATCCATGTAACTTCCATTTCCGATTTTCACCTTAGTTCAAAAATTCTTGTCCATATTCTTGAACCATCTTTCATTGTAAGACATGTGGTTAGAACAACCACTGTCAACCATCCAGCCTAGCTTTACCACAGATGCGCCTAGGCATGTAGCAACAAAGATGTTCTCAGCCTCATGGTCATCCATTTCTTCATTGACAACATTAGCTTATTGTCTCGGACTTCCTTGCCTCGGACCTTTTGTCTTGGAAAGTTGGGTCGGGCATTTTGTCTTGGCTCGGACATTTGTTTGCACACTCATTCCACATGACCTTTCTGATGACATTTTATACATAGCGCATCAGGTCTCCACTAACAACTTGTTGGAGCATGTCCGAGTTTCCTGCAATGAGGACATGGTGGAAAGTTTCCTCTAGGTTATACCATGTTGGATTCTACCTTCGTAACATTTGTCATAAACCTCGGACGTCTTTAGTGTTAAACTTGTTGTCTGCTTCTTTGTCTGGAGTAATAAGCATTCTCCATAGACTCTTCCTTTCTTATATGTCTTTTTTGAATTTGTCACATCCCAAAAGCCTTGAGATATGCCTTTATTTTTATGCTCCATATAGCATTAGTTTTGCCCACCAAAGATGGGTGGTGTTATAGCTAAATAGCTTGAAGATGCCATTTTTTTTAAAGAGGATATTTGGTAAGGTATTTTTTGGGTTTTCACTCAGTGTTTTGGTTCACTCTTTTGTTGAAGCTTGCAAATGATACAAGCAGCAAAAACACTCAAGAAAAATAGAATGAGACCTCACACTCACAACTCACCAGATCTTTACTGCTATGATACCAAATATGTTGGGTTTTTGTACGTTTGGCTGAAATATTCTCAGAGCGAAAGGTTAATAACTCTATGGTTTTGTTTTCCTTTGCTTTGATTTTGTTTGAGGGAGAAAATAAAATATAGAGTTTTTATTGTGAAAAAAATTCAGCAATTTATTCATTTCATTTTATTGTATTAATAGAGATTACATTTAACTAAAACACAATATATTTTACATCCATATCGATAATATAATCCTACCTGACATTTTTTCAGAATATATGTTTGAGCTTTCCCAAAGAGGTAATGATTATGGGTGTCTTTGACATGACCCAATCCACCTTGATCCTGCCAACATGACTTAATATTTCTATTATGCCAATAAGCAGTCATTTATCTTCACTTATCCATTATTAATATAACAAAAATCTAACAGACGGGAAAATTTACTCTACTGCCAAAAATTTTATTAAAAATTTCGACAGCATTTCGTTTGTTTTCTGGCATTCCCCAAATACATATAATTACAATCCTGCTTGAAAAAGCATTCATATACGTTATCCAATCTACCAGCAAACATTTCCCACAGTACACACATCTCAAAGAATAATTCAACATTCAAATAAAATGTATCAATTATATTTTTCCGTAGCTAGACTCAGTTTAGAAAAAACTGAGCTGCCTACATACCCTTATTTACAGTGATCAAGCTACCTGTAGTTCTTAAAGCATATTTAAACCACTTTCAACCACATCAATAATTCAAAATAAACTCTAATAATTAACAAGAAGCTTAACCGAAGTAAAACACATAAATATCAATGTATTCATTACCCATTCCTCACTTATCATATTTTAATCACTTTTAATTTCATCAAAGCTTTTCAAAAAAATTTAAAAGGACAATAACCATAGCTTGGCGGCATAATTCCTCGCCCAAGCAAACAATCTGGCGGCACAAATCATCGCCTAATTAATTAGCACCCTTACTTGGTAGCATATCCCATTGCCAAGCAATCATCAACCATATATACCATGCATTTATGAATCCACACGAAAATGATCACATTCACAACATTTATTTTAAATTCATAAATAAAATATGCATATATTTATTCTAGAGAAAATAATAAGGTCATATATAACTCATACATTATTCATGAACAATTTAACATCACAAGAAATGGTAACCATCATC
The DNA here is from genome assembly GCA_003254975.1 of Ochetophila trinervis. Lineage (NCBI taxonomy): Eukaryota > Viridiplantae > Streptophyta > Magnoliopsida > Rosales > Rhamnaceae > Ochetophila > Ochetophila trinervis. The sequence continues at coordinate 11,359 of QANX01004859.1, forward strand.
ACGATCCTTCTCCCCAAGGCATTGTGGTGGGAATGGGGTATTTGGGTAACCATCATCACGATCCTTCTTCCCAAGGCATCGTGGCGGGAATGGGGTACAGTCATCACGATCCTTCGTCTTTAGGAATCGTGGCATTTAAAAGGCTTCCATATGGCCGAGGGTACCCTCTCCAACATCATAACCATCACCATCCACATCACCGTACAACATCTCCAAATGTATCCAATAATTTCCACACAAAACATCAATCTGTAATTCCATTCAAATCATCATCAATATACCAAAATCCACATAATAATTATCACACATTCAAATCAGTTATCCACATAACAACTTATAAGAAAATCACCAAAACATGAATACATACATATTTATACCACAAAGCAACTCACTTTACCCACAAATAGTATATCCAAAGCAACCATATTAAGCGGTTAAATATATTGACTCATTATATACGTACAAATCGAAAAACAATTCCAATACAATCCAATCTCAACAGTAATCACAAACCTAATTCAAAATTAAGCAAATTCTAAATACGCAACAATAATATGCAAATTATATATCAAAAAGAAGCTTGAGGAGAGTATAATATAGTGGTCAACTCAATTTACCAAATAACCACCGGCGGTGGCTGAAAATAGTCTGAAACTCACGGCCAAAAAGGGATCTCCTCAATCTATTCAAACTAGGGAGAGTTACACCAAATTGATGATAAAATTGGGTTCTTAGGGTCCAAATTTGGGGAAAAGGAGTTGACCCATCGCTGGAAACTCACCGAAATCCGGCGAACAGGGGTAAAGAGTACTTATCGACTTTTTTGTTTTTCGGCGATCTGGCTATTCCACGGGCGCTCACCGGTCTGGCTGGGTAGAGGAGATGGCCGGCTTCGATTCTCGGGTGGTGGGTTGGCTGATTTCTCGCCGGAATCCAGCGATCGCAGACAAGGGAGCTGACGGATTTATCGTGTTCTCCTGCGATCTGGGCTGCTCCACAGGCTGCTCCATGGGCTGTCATCGGCACAGCTGGGAAGAGGAGGCCACCAGCTCCACATTTCGGGTGATTTCCTACCCAGTCTGGCAGGAAAATAGCCGTGGCCGGCGAAGGGACAAGGGGTCGTTGGTGGAGCTGCATAGGCCAGTGTCGGGGGGTCTCCCCCTCTCCAGACGTTTCTAGATAACTTAAAAAGATGAAGGTAAGGGCAATTTAGTCATTTCTCACTCTTTAATGTCAGCTTTGCAAAATTACCAAAATGCCTCTTTTACTATTTTAACCATAACTTCACGGTTTTAGCCCCGAATCAAGCATACTACTAGGCTACGAACTCGTATCGATTAGCTCTACACAACAGTACCACCGTCCAAGCCAAAGCATATCCACACAAAACGTCAACCATGGGCCCACTCATGGTCAAACAGGTCAAACTTGGTCAACTTTGAAAATTTGTAGTATTTTCTTAAAACGGGATGTTACAGTCTTACTTTGCATGATGTTTCCTCTTTGATGATTAGATCAGATATAGACTTTCGAGTGTGAACGTTGGCTAAGACATCGGACGCTTTGTGAGTATTTCGAGGGAAAGACTTCTCAAACATGAACATTTCCCTCGAACATTTCATCATTTGACACTTCAGTCTTAGTCTCAAACATTTTATATTGAGACACCTCAGTCTCAGCCTCAGACACTTTATACCGAGACACTTTGATCTCAGCCTCGGACTTTGCTCAGCCTTTTTTGTCTCAGCCTTTGTCTCGAAAATGTTACCTCAGAATTTCCTAGCTCGCTCATTTCCTCAACCTTTCTTAGCTTCGCCCATGCCTCAGCATTTCTTAACTCAGCTGTTTCCTCGACATTTCTTTGCTTCTCCTTTTGTCGACATTTCTACTTCAGACAGATGTTAGGTTGTACTTATTAGAGGCTCTACATACATGCATGTTGCCTTGGACTTGCATGCAGGTGTAGAAAAATTACCACCCTTTTAACAATCTTCAGATGATGCAACTCAAAGTGATATTTTCTTTTTTCTTTTTTGGAAAAATAACTAAAAGTGATTTAGTCGTGTATATTAGGTGGTTTGGAATATGATATTCAGCCTATTTCACCCATTCTTGAAATTAGATATGAAAAAATATTCCATCTAAGAAGATCAGTAACATCTCTTGGCTTATGAACCAAAATTGGTGGAAGCTCATTTTGCAGTTGATCAATTTAATATTTCTAGCAAAGCAGAGCACATTTGGTCTTTAAGGTTAATTTTTAATCTAAATCCTCTGCTTCCAATTCTACTGTTTCTGTTTGAGCAAATGTTAATGCTATACCTCTTATGGTTCTTCTGCTCCTATGTAGTTACCATCATGTAACACCCCGTCCCAGAAAATTATTAAAATTTTCAAATTTGACCGAGTTTGACCGGTTGACCGTAAGTGGGCTCGGGGTTGACTTTTTTTGTGGTTTTAGTTTTGTTTTTAATTTGATACCAATGCTTAGAGCTCATCAATACGAGTTCGTAAACTAGTAGTATGCTTGAATTGGGACTAAGACCGAGAAGTTATGGTTAAAATAATGTGAAGGGCATTTTGGTAATTTTGCAAGACTGACATTAAAGGGTGAGAAATGATGAAATTTCCCTTCCCCTATCTTTTTAAAATTTTCAGAAGGGTCGGGAAAGAGAGGGAGAGACCTCACGGGGGAAATTGTAGTGTGTGGATGGATTTAATGTGTTGGTGCTGAATTGGTGAGTTATGATATAAATATGTATGTATTCATGTTTTGGTGATTTTCTTTGAGTGGTAATGTGAATAACTGATTTGTATGTGAGATTGGAATTGTTTGTGGATTTTGATTTGAATGGAATTATGGTTTGATGCTTTGTCTGGAAATGTGGGTGAGGATGGTGGTGGAGGTGTTGTACGGTGGCGTGGATGGTGATGGTGATGGTGAGGGAGAGGGTACCCTCGGTCATATGAAAGCCTTTTACACGATTCTTAGAGACCAAGGATCTTGATGTTTGCACCCCATTCCTGCCACGATGCCTTCGGAGAAGGATCGTGATGATGGTTGTGATACCATGGTTACTCAGTACCCCATTCTCGCCACGATGCCTTGGGGAGAAAGATCGTGATGACTGGTTACCATTCTGTGTGATTTTAATTCATTAAATTGTTAATGGAAAATGTGATATATGTATTTATTATTTTGTTATTTTTCTCTGGAATAAATACATGCATATTTCAGTTATTGAGATAAAAATATATGGTTGTGAATATGATCATTTTCTTGTGGACGCATAAATGCACGATATAATTATATGGTGGATGACTGCTAGGCGATGAGATATGCCGCTAAGCAGGAGTGTTATTTGCTTGGGCGAGGAATTATGCCGCCAAGCTATGGTTAAGCTTCTTGTTGATTTGTAGAGCATGTTCTGGTTTATTGATGTATTTGAAAATGGGTTAGAATATATATATATATTCGTCAAGTTAACTTCTGAATAGCAACTGTATCAGAAGTGGCATATTTGGTGTAAATATGTTTTAAGAACTACAGGTAGCTTGATCCCTATTAAAAATGGTATGTAGGCAGCTCAGTTTTATACTGAGTCCAGCTACAATTTATTTAAACAATATATTTGTTTGATTGGGAAATGTGTGCTGGTAGAATGGATATCGTGTAGGTATGCTTTTCCTTGCAGGAGATGTAATTTTTGTATTTGGGGAATGTTGTATAAACAGACGAAATGCTGCCAAAATTTTTAATGGCTCAGTAGAAATAATTAACTGCTTATTGGCTTAATAGAAATATTAAGTTATGCAGGCAGGTTCCAAGTGGGTTGGGTCATGTCACATCAGTTGGGATATAATTTCAATTATCCTTCTTATTGAATAACTGCTCAGTACCATTTTATATTAAATGTTTAAATTTGTGAGAGGTGTACTGGAATTGAGTTACATACTTTAAAAATTCCCCTTCCTATATTGTGGGGAAGGGAGGGAATATGGGGACAAAACCCGCAGAATTAAGTCCAACATAGTGAGAATGTGAGGAGAAACCCACGTAACACGTGAAAGATGATTTAATTTTTAAAAAGCTAGCACAGCAAGTTTTGAACTCATGACTTCTAGCTCTGATATCATTTTGTACCACAACCCAACACTATTTGATCTCAAAAGCTCAAACTTGTGAGATGTGAACTGGAATTGGATTATATACTTTAACAATTACTATCCTAATGTTCCAAGCTATGATTTTTCTTACAATGTATATGGTACTTGAGACTATAAAAGTCAAGTGTTTCGCTCTCTCCCATTTCTTTTGCTCCACCAGAAGGTTATTTTTTGTATTCCATCAGATTTAATATAAAAGGACCCAGTTTAATGGTTGGCAGAATTCACTTATCTCAACTTGTAAGTGCTACTATTAAACTTCAGAATGTACTGGGTTGTGCCTAATATTTCCAGAGAATTTACTCAATATTTCCAAACTTGATAAACAAAACAATTTAATTGTTGAATTTACTGCTGCTAAAATAGAATTTGGATTCAACATGTTTCTCATCTTCTCCAACTTTATATTCCAATACTACTTTTGTAAATATTGTCAATAAATATAAGTCAATGAAGTTCCTTTGTTTACAAAATCCCTCTCAGCTTATATAGCTAGATAAATCGACTTAACTTAAGAACATGAAGTCACAGATCAAAGACCATGACGTAGCAACAACAACAAAACTTATTAGTTAAACAAACTGACAACAAGCATGTGAGATTCTTCTTCAATTAACAGATAACAAAATCAAAACATAGTTGATTAGTATACAAGTATGGAATGCACATAAACCAACATCTTCCAGTACCTTTTATACTAAAAGCATCTTCGATGGAATGTGGATTATTAAATTTAACATGTCATATAAGCATATATAAACATTGTTTTGAAAAAATGTGCTCCAAAATGTTAAGCTGATGTGGCTTTGACATTGTTAAAATGAATGTCTACTTCTGGAAGCTCTGTTAGACATTGTCAAGTTTCCAAAACAGTAAAAATTTTATTTAAAAATTTAATTTGCTCAAAAACTAAAAATACTTTATAAAATATATAATTAATTAATAACCATTAATAACATTTGTGCATATTATCATTGGAAAATAATTTTTGAATTGAATGTGCATTTATGCTACATAGATATAAACAATGTTTATTTATATGCCACATATACAACAATCCATATTCTCAATTGAAGATGCTCTGAGAGTGGAGGATTTGAACTGATAATTCTGTTAGATCATGAACAATAATATTAGAATCATAAAAAATTATTTATCAAATTTTGGATATTAAATTATATGATATTATCTTAGATGCACATAAGGTAATTTTGGATATTGAAATTTATTTTGTTAGATCATCAACATTATGTAATTAGATTCACTTTTTATTATTTTATATTATATGCACATATATATATTATTAATTTATTAATTATTAACAAACTGTTATATAATTTACTATTTAAAAATTTGACAGACAAATTTGGTATCTATAGCATATATATAACTCATGTTTGCAAACAAATGTATATAAATATAACATATATATATATATACATACACATATATATTAAACAAAAAATCAGTACCCAAGACAAATCCTCAAGAGGGGTACTTCACAACTGTGATAGAACTGCAAATTTAAACTTTATTTCAGAAATAGATCCTAATAGAACAATCATATACAATATGCATTATATAACTGTTTATATTATATATTATAGATTATATATATACACACACATATAGTTATCTTATATTTCTTATAAGCTGACATCATCTGGATGATCATCAGACTCCACCGAAATAAATAATTACCATACTTATTTGGGCTTCGACATGCATGCAAATATGGATTTTTACTAATATATATATGCAGCTTGAGGGATTAAGGGTTCTCTTGAGCTTATTGAGGATATCATTAATATGGAAGTTCTAGCTCCTTTTGCTTTCCCCACAACACACCATATAGACCTAGTATAATCAGGATTCCTCCTATTAAGCTGTTGCATGAAAATTGTACGCAGTTAAAATTCTCAACAGATTAAAGAAATCAATTGGACTTATAAAAACATATAATTCAAATACATAATGTTATTCTCTTATCATAATGTCTTCATAGTTTTGCCATGGAGATTTTTGTTATCAGTATTTGAATTGTTTCAACGTCTGAAATTTAAAAATGAAAATGTAGAGTCTGGTAAAATACGTACTAAAAACCCTAAAAACTTTTTGGACTCAATTAAACTTCTAATATATTTTTTTTTGAATCTCAATTTTTGAAACAATTTAAAATTTGACGATAAAAGATGTACCGATAGTTTTCTGACAGTCATCATAACCTAATAATTTTTAAATATATATATATGATCCAAGACTAAAATATATAAAATAGCTAGAGAGAGGTAGACCTTCCAAGATACATTTTCTCCTCAAGGAAGAAATTTAGCTACTGCAACAAATACAAGCATCAAGGGATAAAAAGCAGATACAAATAGTGCACCCTTCACCTCTGAACACCAAGCCATTGCTGCAGTACATAGTCCCGAGGGCAAAATCGCCTGCAAAAAACTCTTTCAAATTTTGACTCAACAACCAACAATTTCACTGAAATCATTTTAAGTATTTAAAAAGATTTTTCCTTTCTTATTTCTAATGAGAAAACAGACTAAAAGCTCATGAATGAGAAACTTATTTTCCACAATTCTCAAATGTTTATGATTAGTTTAAATTCATGCTTTGTTCAGTATACAAGTTGGAATGAAATGATCTTTTCAGTACGTATAAAAATTTATGCTAATTCCTATACACATCAAAATGTTGATGCAATTCACAAAATCATAATGTATGCTAGCTAGAGCTAAATAAAATATTAATTTAAGCTAAAAATAATGGTACTAACTTGATACCCCGTAAAGAATGGTAACAAGTCTGATGTTCCAACTAAGCTTCCATTTAGACCAATCTCTCTCAATACACATAGCATATACAGTAGACAGGATAGATGCTATAATACACATCAAAGCAGTGGCCGGCAGTGTAAGGAGGACATGTCTTACTCATCTTAGCCTGTCGGAAAAAAGTAAATACATATATAGTCAATCTCTTATCAGATGCTTTTAGACTCAATATTTTTAGCACTACCATTGAGTTTGCTCTTTAAGATTGCCCACACCCACCGAAAGTAGAAAAGCTTCAATGGAAACAAGCGTATAAGACATTGTCTCTCATATATATATATATATGTGTGTGTGTGTGTGTGTGTGTGTGTGTGTGTGTGTAAACCCTACACATGCATTTAAGACGGATATCGTATATACTTATCCCACTGAAATATTTCATCACTGAGCTAGAGAAAGTTAAAGTGCGGCCAAAAAAATCTCCTTTTTTCTTTTTGCTGAAAGAAAAAAAGACCTACCTGTAACAGAGTTATAGGTTCAAGAGTTATCTAGTGAGTAGGTCAAATCCAGGCGCAGCTAAAAAATTCTTTATTCTAAGAAGTAAGAACTATCACATGAATCTAATAATATTTAAATAGCAAATGTAAAAAAGTTGTAGTGTCAATTAATCTAATCTAGATTTTTATTTAAATTTATTTAACATTTTTTGTTATGCATCCAATGGCTAAAGGCATTTGTAACATAAACATCTCTCCTTAACTAAATCAGAAACTCTGAATAAAAGAATTATAAAAAATATAAATGAGAACAAAATAATTAAGTTTTGTGTTAGAGATATAAAGATAATTTGGAAATTTCACACTAAAATTTGATGTAGAATATTACCTGAATTATGTACCAGAGAGTTAAAGATAAACAACTAGGAAAAGCCAAGAAGGAGCCTAAGGCATTAATAGCATCATTGTTCTTGTGGTCCGTGGCTCCATAATGTTGCAACAAGTTGATGCCGGTTGACCAAATCTTAATTTCCAAACCTTTGTAAAATATAAAAATCATTGCCCCACCTATGCCTACTACCACTCCCACCACTTTAGCTATGCCTGCAAATGTTCCAATTGCCAACGTCTCCAACCTTTGGTTGAGCAAATTAATTAGCTAGATCTATTGACTCGATGTAAATAAAGAAAATTCAAAACTAAAAGCAAAATTGATTAAATTATTTTTAAAACAATGATCAGGCCAATCTTACCCAAAACAAAAAATCAAAAAATCAAAATATATAAGAGAATGAGCCGACATTAATTGATGGATTTTATATTTTAAAGTGACAATTTTTAACACCTGACATATTTCATGTCTCCCAACATAGGTAGAAAATAATGCCTAGGAGATCAAAACTTTTGTATAAATTAAGGAAAAATTAGTTTAGTTTCTGATATATGAAGAAAGAAATTAAATATTCTAATTGCAAAGAGGGAAAAAAAAAAACCTGAAAATTACAGCCAAGATAAATATCATAGCTGGAATGAGGTTGGACATAGCACAAACAAATGTAGCTGACGTTAAATTCAAGCTCTCAGCGTATAAATATTCAATTTTTAAAAGGAAAATTTCATGGTTTTTGAAGCTTATATAATGAAAACTCACTTTGACTTCTTGAAAAGTCAGCTCCTCAAACAAAGCATGCATATATACACACACACACACAAAAATTCTGCTGTGAACTAGATATTTGAATGGTCACTTAGCTCTTTTTAGTGACACTTTTTATATCTGGACCGTCACTAGCTAAAACCATCTTTAGTAAAAATCTAGACATACAAATATCCAGATTTGAAAAGATATATATATATATATATATATAAAATAAGTGAGGAATTCCTATACAAATTAAATAAAACTCACATAACAAATGCTTCAACTTTATTTTCTTACCCAAATATCGCACAAAGTAATCCTTGAAAGCTGATCATCCATGTTAATTTTGGTATTTTTTTCCTGTAATTATATATAAACTTTTATATTAATAAAAAAATGACGAGAAATTAAAATACGTAAAACTTCATTGAACTAATATGTGGTTTAATTAAACAACTATTCAAACTACATGAATATATATTATAAAGAATCTTGTAATTATACATAATAGAATTTATTAGATTTTAGGCTCATATCAATCCATATGTCAGAGAGAGAGAGAAATCTAAAAGAATAATAAAAAACATAAATTAAAAAAACTAAAACAAATCTTATCATATCTATTCACATGCCTGCTTTAGCATAAGATGTTATTTATTCATTTTTAGATGGCTACAAAAGCTATAATTTGAAACTGCATTGATTGTTTCATGAGTATATAAGAGTTCATTATGTGCAAATAAAGTTTAGTATTTCATTAAACTCATATTAAGCCACTAATACATTTAAAATTTAAACCTTCTGAATCCATTCAATGACAAATAAACGAGAGGTTCTCATTCTAAAACCACCGTCCATATGATGTATCAGTTTGACTCAATAAAAAATAGAAAAATAACAATATCGTTTATTTTCATCTATGTTAATTACCGCTCTGCAAAGAAAGCAAGAGGAACCATGAAGGCGGAGGCAAATATGTATCTATAGGCAATTATAATCTTGACGCTCATTCCATCATACAAGGCCAACTTATAAAGAACATGTAGACCTCCATATATAGCTTCTACTATAACCATTAATAACATAGGTTTTAGCTCTTTAACATAACCCCTCTTCTATATTTCACACCCATATGACAGATCTTCGTGATGTTATTTATATAGATAATTTGTTTATTAATAAATTATAGATGCATAAGTAATTAACTATTCATGTTCTATTAAAACTCAGTGGAGTGTTTGTAACTATTAATTATGGCTTTCACTTTAGCATTTCTATAATTAATCAACTATAATACATAAAACTAAAATTATAGTCTGATCTCGCAATTACAAAATGTATTATAGTGTAGATCGAGATTTTCCATTGAATTATTGGGATTCAGGGTAGATCGATATTCAATTACAATTAATCAATGGTGTTTTTTTTTTTTTTTTTTTTTTTTGTGAGATTATATAGCTAGCAGTGGAAAAATGATTTCAGATCCTCTTACACAGATTACAAACCACAAAGTAAAATGGTATGTAGATCAAATTAGGTCTGATCATTTTAACTAATGCAATTAAAAATATTATGTTTGAACAAATTAATTTATTTTCCTTTTTTGGGATACCTAGTCAACAAAGTAACCTAAAGTAACCTTGCTCTATACATATTTGTCAAATTAAATAAAAAATAAAAATATCAATTTTAAGCAAAATTAACTTTGAGATCAGATTTAAAAATATGTATTAACTTCAAGATATGTTTAATTGATTAATTATCTATCAGTTTGTTTATAATGATTGCAAAATTCAAACTATATTTACTTTTAGTAAGTTGATTGTACTAACCAAAACATACATCTCAATATATATTTTTGTTGCATGTGGATGCCAAAATCCAGTAGTAAATTTGTCAACTGAGATTTTTATAATAAATACTGCTACGTGAGTATCAACTAGCTATCACTCTTTTTATACCAATCGATGTGGTTGTTTATTTAGTTGACAAAAAAATTGACTCAAGCTACTAAAAAAGTTCATATATAGTTCTATTATTATTTGGTATATATATGCTATATATGGTATCTAACTGTGCTTTTCGATACTTTTTAGATTTTCTTAGGTTGTCAATCCTCCTTTTCTTGGATATGATGCTCTCTTGATTTCAATATAAAGAAAACAAGAGTTTAAGATTTTTTAGTCAATAACAACCAATCGAAATTCAAATCCATTAATGTACTATAATTGATGCAAATTCAACGTATCAAAAAGACAGTTAAATGCACTGGGTTGATGAAGTTTGGTGCTCTTTTTTATGGTAAATCGATCAATCTAATGAAATTGATTATGCATCTTAACAGGAATTTTTTCTTTTTTTAAAAAGAAAAGAAAAACAGAAGCTAGTAGCTTATGTTGTCCAATCGTTATCAAGATATGTTATACTCCAAAAATACAAAATAAAAGAAGTTTTGCTACGGTGCTATATTTATAATGCGGCAAATGCAGTAAGACTATATATAAATAGGCTTACTCTGAAAATATTAATTATATGTTGTAAACCAACATATGAAATTATTGTCCATAGAATTAAATGAAACAACGTCAAACTGGAAACAGTCAAAGTTACTATTTTTCGTCTCATATATATTGTTATGGGTAAATTCTACACTATGGGCTAAAGGAGTTTAAAGCCATTGGCATTAAAATGGTCCAATTGGAAACACCATGTGAAGCTACAAGTAAAGGGTAGGCCTAAGAAAACCTTTCAAGAATCCACAAGCTTAACTCATCCCACGAGCAGTCTGGACCAAGTTAGTCAGCTCAGTTAGACAACGGTTCAACCAGACAGAGACCCAGTTGGAGAAAGGGCTGGAGGGAGCAAGTTACGCCACCTAGAGACATGATTCTTTTAAGGGCCCGTGTTGGGATAAAAATGTCCTCATTTCCTCTCCACCTAGTTGCCATATGTTGCATTCAGAGGGCTAGGGTTTTAAATTCAAAACCCTAGCTGTCAAGGTAAGATAAAGTAGGTAGAAAGGGATCGCTTTCTCTCTTGGGATTTACGTCGACCACACCCATTTTCTCTCATTTCTTAGAGTGAAACCACATTTTTTTTCATCATGACTGACTTAGGCACTAGAAGGGAAACACCGATGACTCCACTGGCGCCCCTCTGACTGTTTGCCTATCTTGTAGGTTTTCACCGATAAAATTGACTTCTTAACAAGGACTAGAGCAACACGTTGAACTCAAAAAAGCTAGAGCAAAAACGAGCCACAACATATATATATAATATCAAATTCAAATCATCACTAAAAAAAATAACAACAATAATTGTTAAAATATATATTTTAAAATCAGTCCAGCTTTTATAAATTTTAATTTATAAAAACAGTGTTACTATTAATAAAAAAAGTGTTACTGAATTATATTTAATAGTAACAAAATAATAAACAACGCGAACATCTATAAAGGAGGTTTACTGTAATGGGCATGGGGTTCTTAGACTTTTGAGTTAGGCTTGATGACTTTGTCTTAAGCATAGATAGCTTGGGCTTATGGCCTTTGAACTAGGATGTTTTATAGGATTTTTTGTATGGACGTCTACCGATCAGGCATGTTGCAAAAAGAAGTCCACATGTTACAAAATTTGACAAGTTTGCCCATTTTAACTATTCATACACAATTTATTCCAAAATGCTGTTATCTTCAAGTTTTGGATTTCCAACTCATGTTCTCATTTCACTTGGTCTTTGTCTCCGTATTTCTCTCTGATCTCTTCCTCATCCCTCTTTTTTTTTTTTTGCTAAGGATGGCAATTTGCTCCATTTCCTACCTATCTCGCCCCGTGATATCCCGCCTCATTAGAGGAGGAGATTCCCCAATTAATTGGGGTGACGGGGCGGGGTAAATTTTTTTGCCTTGGGTTGGGGTTAGGGTGGGGACGGAGATTATTCCCATACCCTAGCATGTTTATGATATATATAATATAAATTATTATTTTTAATATTTTTATACATTTAATTAGAAGTTTTATCATTTTTTTTTTTTTTGCTTTTTTTTTTGGAGTTTATTAACAATGTTTAAAACTATTATTTTTTTTTAATAATTATTTTTAAAAATAATATTTTTTTTTTTAAATGAAACGAGGTAACGGGGCGGAGAACAAGAATCCCCGCTCTGCCCCACTTCCCCTATTAATGGGAAATGGGGTGAGGACGAGGGGAAAAAAATCCCTGTGGGGCAGGGTATGGGGGAGGCCTCAATAACATTTTCATTCTCGAAAACTAAAACGAAGAAGTTAGCGTCAAAGAAAAAAATGACATCTCCTCCGTGGAAAAATGATAGAATTTGGATAAAATTTGTAATATAAAAATAACAAAAATGAAAAGTGAGAAAGAAAAAGAGGATGATGAAGAAATATAGTTTTGTTGGTTTGTCCAAAGAGAAGAAGAAGAGAAAAATAGATATCTAACCCAGAAGTTTCAGAGAAACTATAACAACCTATCTATCATAAAAATATTACAGTCAATAAAATTAAAATCCAAAGAAAGAGGTGGGTGAGTAGAGGATTAACGGGGCCCACGGAAAGTGCTACAAAGATTTCATTAAAAAAAAAAAAATTTCTTTTTTTTATTTTGGCTTTTTCATTTTCAGTTGCAGTGTGGAAATTAAATATATTTTCTTTTTCTTTTTCTTTTTCAGAGGGAAAACAGATAACCCTGCAGGAGGTCATCGGGTATTCAAATTTGATGAGCTAATATATATCCCATAAAAAATTACTCCATCATTTTTTTTTGGGAGGAAAAATGGGGATTTTGAGAGGAAGGTCATCACGTTAAAAAAATTATTTCAATTTAGTAAACCAATATATACTCCATAAAAATTACTCCATCAACTTTTTTATTTTTCAAAGGGAAAACAGAAACTCCGAAAAAGATCACCAGGTAATTAAAAATTACTCTGGTATACTTATTTGTCAAACTATATTTTGGAAATTTTACTTACGTACATGAAATGTTTGAATGGGTTGTTCTCAATTATTACATTGTTGAAAAAAAAAATTAAGCTTTTGGTTCCTTTTTTGGGATAATCCTCATGGGTTTATTAATACAGTGTCAATTAATCATTAATGAAGAAGACTGGTCATAGAGGGTTGTTTGAGGAAGCATTGATGAACAAGCACTTTTTTCGTATTTTACCATGAAGAAAGGATATAAGAAGAAGAGGAGAATAAGAAATAGGTGTTGATGAAAGACATTTTTTTCTTTGTATTTTACTGGAAGAAATGATATGTGAGAGAGAAAGATAAATAAATCTAAAAGATAAAGGAGATGAAGAAAATAGAAACATTAAATGGTTTTACCCAGGAGTTGAAAAGTAATTTATCGGAAATAAACATTTAATATGGACAAAATTATTAAATTTTGAAACAAATAAGCTTTTTTCTTTAACTACTCTCTACAGTGGACATCCGTACAAAAAAAATTTATAGGGATACCCTTTCAAGTAAAGAAAAAGAAATCATTTTCTATTCAAAGATTAAAATTTTGCTGACTAATAGTTTTTAATATCTTTTTTCTTTTTTCTTTTTTTTCTTTTTTTTTTCTAAAATATTCGTCTGCAAACTTTCTATATTCACTTTCTTCCAAAACCCATCTACCATTTTTTTTTCTTTCATTAACATTTTTATTTCTATTTGACTCTTACAAGATAAATTCAACTTTAAAAAAGTAAAATATTCATTTTGAATGCTTTTCAAAAAAATTATCTATTTCGGGGTTTTTTTTTTTGCTAAAAATAAGCTTAAATTTAATTTTCAAATGTAGTAAAAATGTTTTTCTTTTTTTAACACTAAAGATTTATATTTTTAAAGTTTAAAAGATCTTCTGCCATAATTTTTGGAATTTGGTTATCCGGAGTGAATTGGATCACTGAAATGTGGTTTTTAGTACATCTCCTTTCGTATTTAGTTCTTTAAATATATTTACGACATGTATAGGGATGTATTATTTAGATGTAATGTATTAATTTTTATTAGTATTGTATTTGGTGTTAATTTTGTATAGAATTATATAATACATTTTAACTTTTTAATACAATATATAATGTATTACTAATATATCAAAAAAAAATTTGTATTAATAAAACACTTCATCATTTTTTTTTGCACATGTAGATTTTTATATATAGAGTTTTATTTTATTTTTCTTCTTCTTGGGGCATATCTACTATCAAATTTTTAAGTTTTTTTTTATACTTTATTTTTTCCGCTAGCTAAACGGTAAATTTGTTAATATTGAAAACATATATTCTTTTATAACGTCATTTTATATTATATTTGTAATTTTCATTGTTTTGTCTGCAATTTTTGCTAGCCAAACATAAAAATAAGAGAGCAAAAGTGAAACCCACAGTCTAAATTATATCTACTATTAATTTGTTTATAATATTTTTAGAACTTACCAATGATAAGTATTAAAAATTAAAAACTTTAATAAAATTAAAAGTTAAAAATTAAAAACTTTATAAAAGTTAAAAATTAAAATTTAAAAGCTTTAATAAAAGTTAAAAAAATTAAAATTTAAGTTAAAAGTTAAAATTTTTAAATTTTAATAAAATAGTCCAATAAAATACTATCGTATATCAAACATCATATTGTATATACATTTTAATACAATTTTGCTCAAAACACATGAGATATATTATATAATACATTACAATACAATTCAATACATTACAACACAATCTAATACAATATAACGTACCAAATGAACCCTAAGTTCCTAAATAACTGTTTTTTAGTGCTTATTTCTACCTTCAATGTTTATTGGTCTTAATATACTTTATCACTATTTAAAATTAAATTTGTTTACGTAAAAGTCTATATAATTAATTTGTGCAATTGATACTTTATAATTTGAAAAAAATTATACATTTGTCTAATTTAGAAGTCAAGTGCATAGCATGTGACACGTGATCTCAAAATTAATTTCTTTATTTTTATTGTACAAAACAATTAAATTAAATTAAAAAACTCAATAGAAAAGCATTTAACTTATTTTTTCTGTTTTTTAAGTTTTTTAATTTTTGGAGGTCACGATATAAGTTAACAGAATATGTCAATTTTAACTAAATTTGATAAATGCATACTTTTTTTTAAATTACAGAGTGATAGTTGCACAAATTAATTGTAAAAAATTTTATATGAACAAATTTAATTTTAAAAGATATTAAANTTTTAAAAAATATTAAAATGTATTTAAACCATGTTTATTTTATGTTAAATTTCCTTTTATTCCAATTAAGATAAGAATTTTGAAGTCTATATTTGAAAAAGAGACTCGTAGAAAAAAGTCTCAATGAGAGAAAAATATTAATATCAAAGACTTGTTGTGAAGATGATACTAACGTCTTGCATGTTTCCAATAATTTAACCTTTACTTTTCAAATTCGCTTTAAACATCTTTCACACAATTTCAATTTTACCCAAAAAGTTAGTTAAACTGTATCTACTATTTTTTTATTAAATACACTTTATTACTGTTTTATAATTCCAGTGTTTCATTTAAAAGGCCCCATAATGAATTCCGACACTTTAGCCTTTTATATTTCAAAAATTATAGATAAGGTACACCTCGACCTCTATTATTATTATTATTATTATTATTATTATTATTATTATTATTTAATTTTACCAATTTTTAAAAATATTAAAAAAAAATTATCATCTGAAAATATTTTTTCATATAAAGAATTTTCATCCTAAATTGAAAAATTATTTTTCTAAAAGCATCTCCAATTGAAATTGTAGATTGTTGTACATGTTTCATAAAATTAAACATTGTTAAAATATATATGGTATAAATGCACAATCAATTCAAAAACTATTATTCAATAGGAATATGCACAAAAATTATTTATAGTTATTAATTAATTATATATTTTATTAAAATATTTTTAATTTTTAACAAATTAAATTTTTTTAAAAAATTTACTTTTTTATAAATTTAACAGTGTCTAACAGAGCCTTTAAAAATAGACATTCACCTTAACAATGTCAAAGCTACGTCAGCTTGACATTTATTATAAATATTACCATTAGAGCATATTTTTTCTAAACTATATTTATATTTGTTTATGTTGCAAATTAATTTTAGCAATCTACGTTCCATGTTCTAATGTTTTAAAAAATTGGTAAAAGAAAATAACTTTAAGTCACATGATCCATTTAACTGAATTGCCAAAATTAACCACAATTATACTAGATTGCAGTATTTTGAAATATAAAAAATATTAACTGTTTAAATTGATTGTAACACTCTAAATGAAAAAAATAATAATAATAAATAAATTATAAAAAATACTGCAGTGCATTTAGATTTTTTTTTCCCCTTTGAAAATCATTC
The DNA here is from genome assembly GCA_003254975.1 of Ochetophila trinervis. NCBI lineage: Eukaryota > Viridiplantae > Streptophyta > Magnoliopsida > Rosales > Rhamnaceae > Ochetophila > Ochetophila trinervis. The sequence continues at coordinate 28,339 of QANX01004859.1, forward strand.
TTAAAAAATAAGAAATGATTACATTTTATTTGTGTATGTATTATACAAATACACCTCATTTCTACCAAAAACCTACAATTTATGGTCAACAGTTACAACCAAGAGCTAAAATCATCTGAAAAAATCTGCACCCTCCTCAATTTCGTCAGTTTTAATACATCCACTTTGTGCCATAAATATTCTGTACACTCTCTTTGAACAAACCTCCCCTAATCTTCTGTCCTCACCAAGCAACCCCTCTGTTGTCAAGTCCTTTAGCAAAAACTCTTTTTCATGCACCTGTCATTTTCATATATGAGCCACGCACAAAAAAATAATAAAAATAAAAAATATTTCTAATTTTGCGTTTGAAAGCCAAGATAATAGAATAAGCAACCCCCATGTTTGGAATATGGATTCCATAAAGGGAAAAAGCAAAAGAAAATGTAATCTTTTTACGCATCTTCCTGAAAAAAATAAATATGAACATTTTGTTTTCATATTTTATAGTACATTTCTATTTTCTTCATGACTTCCTTTCAAATGAACATTGAAAACTTAAATCCTAATTATTTTATTTCCTTTTCTCTATTGGATTCCAAACTCCAGAACCTGGCTTAAATGAGTGGGGACCCTGTCAGTGAAACATGTACACGTTCTGCTATGCGACTACAAACCAATATGAAAGTATATATACAAGTACCAAAAATAGTGTCATATAAATAGAAGGGCTTAGGTTATTTGATCGTATGCCAATCAGAAAGAGAGTACATATTTTTTCTTACTTACCGATTTACTTGGGTCCATGTAAACACTCAAAAGAGATTTCATAGTTGGGTAGTTCTTCCATATAGCTACAGCGAACCGTGGTTGCACCTTTGGTATAGCTACCAAAGTTCTTAACCTGGGTGTAAACACTATATCAGGAATACAAAGGCAATGCTCATGTATACCAGGATAAAGAAAAAAATAATAATAACAATTATAATATAAGCAATAAAAGATATTAATGAAAACAATATGAAAAAGAAGGTTCATTCAAAACCATAATGTTTTCTTTAAAATTAATGGTTCGACATGATTGGTTTCTTTAAAGTTGGAAACAATATGAAACTACGATTACTGGAAACTAAGTTTTATCCTAGACCCCATAGTTGAAATATTTTAGTGGTGGTCACCCGAAGGTGACACCTCAGGCTATCTAACTCGTCATGACTCTTCTATTGGCTGCTCCCTTATCCTCGCCCAACTTCCTCAAAGGTTCACAACTCCTCTCTGTGTATCTATGCCTCTCTCTCAATTTGATAAGAGACTGACATACTGGATGACAAAGACTGATAGAAGAAGAACCAAAGTGTAATTGAGCTTTAGCACTCCAAATCAAGCGCTGAGTACTGCACCATTGAATTAATAAATCTATCTAAACTTCCAGTAAATTGAATTTTAAACTGAAATAAATAAATAAATAAATGCTCAACAGAGAGCTTACGCTAAATGAGTGTTTGGCACACGAGTCAATTAATACTTGTTGACCAAAACTAACTTTTTAAACCATTTTGGATAAGCTCAAATTTTAAGCTTTTCCAGAAAAGCTCATTTTTAATTTATCCGGAGAAGCTGAACAGAGCATTAAATGCTCTTTTTTACTATCAAATTTGCCCTTACTATTATATTAAATTTCCTGTTATATCCAAAAAGTGTTAGTTAAATAATTTATGTCTAATAAATTAAGAGCCAAAAGCACTTTTAATGTTATGCTAGTCAAACGGTCTATTAGAAGTTAAAATAAATTTTTAAAGTGACGATTAAACAACTATTAGCTCTTCTTGAAAAGCTCTAATATGAGAAGCTCTACTTGCATAAGCTATACCAAACAGGCTCTAAAATCAATAACCAATCAGAGCTTTTCCCTGTTAAGACATCCACGTCATAAAGCCACTGCTGTCCAGGGCTCAGCGAGGATCGAAGGCTTGCCCAACTTTTAATTGCTTAGCACCAAAACATTTTAAAGCTAAATTGGTCAGCTAAATGTATTTCCAAAAGGTTTAATAAATTGAACCCAATCTTAATAAAGGACTAACACACTCACCCTCAGCTGCTTAGAAACTTGGATTGAATCACTATAGTCCCAAAACTCCCTGTGGAAATGTTTCTTGTTCAACTTAACAATGATGTGGCAAGAACATAAACTAAGGTCAATCATACAAGTATCTGATTGCCTGAGCACTACAAAAAGCCATTTGCATCCCGCCAAAAAGATAAAGTGATTATTTATGTCAAAATCCTGAATAAAGGAATGCATGAAACATTCCAATGTCCATTTGGAAGCACAGGCACACATCTACGTGCAACACATAAAAACCACATAGCACCAGGAACAAATCTTCACATCTACATAACCAGCTCCAATCTCACAGCATCTCCATATTAAGAACAAAAAAGCAAAAATGGACTATAGGATTTCCAAGATTTATGTTCAAACAAATTATAACCACCATGTAGTAAAATATTTGATATCTAAAATAAGCACCTGGGGTATCTGAGACATCACTCCTCTACTGGAAAAAGGATTCTAAACAGTGCTGCAAATGCAGATTACATATCATAGTAATTGCTGTCAGCATTAGATAAAGTTGGTTAGAAGCAAATTTTCAGACAATCATTAAGGTATTAAGTAACTACTTCAGCAAAGCATTTCGAGCATTTTCTAGGGAAAACTTTATATATTGAGGTTTGATCAATAGAGTACACAGTGTAAATGCATGTCCTATGGATTGTAAATTCCCGACAGGAATTTGGACAAATTTTCATGAGAAGGCAAGTAGTTATCAAATTTATCATAAATCAAAAAAGTTAAATAGTAGAAAGACACAAGCAGGGAGATATGTCAATGAATGGTAAAGACAAAATACTATCATTTCTTGCGAAGAGAAAACACACACAAGAAAATTAAAGAAGCTGGAAGTCATAATAATGAAGAACATGCTTGCTGATAAATTTAAATACCTAAATTTGGCAGTATAATTTGATGAGAGGTAAAAAAAAACAAATTAAATAAATTAGGAAAATTATTAACACTCACCACAAGCTCTTTTTAATTAAATTCCGGTCAATAGAATCCTTAGGGATAAGGGACCCATTAGCATTTACGGACAGTCGAGTTAGCTTCTTTCTGCAAGTCAATAAAGCAAAAGGTACAATAAGAATGACGTGTATGTATGTGTGTCTTTGTGCGTGTGTAAGAGAGAGAGATGAAAACAAAAAATTGGAATTTTGAGCTGACTTAAGATTATGACACAAAATAGAGAGAGAACCATGCATAATATCAATGTATATATCTAATCGCATTACAAAAAAATAAGCTAGAAAATATTCACTACATAAACAAAATAACATTTCAGGTTAATTATATAACAAAAAATAAAAAATAAAAACAAAAAATATTATGTATTCAGTACCTATATTGGCAAGATGCTAGACTGCAGGTCAAACCAACAATATGTTCAGCTAGATCAGCCTCATCTACACACTGCCTGGAATGTACTTTAACAAAGTGAGTTGTCATTTTTGCCAGAACCTGAACGAAAATTTTTAGATAGAAGATGAAATTATCAGCTATCTTGAAAAACTTATTAATTGCTAGAATTCAGATCACTTCAATACAGCATTTTGAGATTGTAATTTAACCTCCTCAACAGGTGGACGTCTCCAACTATTATTATTTGTTCGGTTCTTGTAATGTTCTTGTTCCCTACCACAACAGAAACACTAGAGTTTTAAATTCCTTGCAGCACTACATCAATGTTACTGGTTGCTGGGTTCTTGTACTGTTTCAGTACCGAACGAGATATACTAAAGTTCAAAGAAAGCATGTTCTCCAGGTTCATCGCAAATGGTTGAATATTTCAAGAATGTATATATATATATATATATATATATATATATATAAGAAAATTCTGCCATAAGGACGTCAGGATATCTGGACTGTCACTAAAGCTGTTTTTAGTGACAGTCTTTGTGGCTGAACTGTCACTAAAACCATCTTTAGTGACAATCTGGACATCCGGTTCCGAGAATCTACCTATATATATATATATATATATATATATATATATATATATATATCCGATATAAACTGAAGTATATACAAATTCAAGAAAGTAAACCATAAGAAGCAAGTATGCTATTATTGACAGGTTAATAGACAGGGGGGAAGAAATTAAAGATACAACCATGTGCAATGAAGCATTATGAAATATTGCAATATACTCCTTAATTCTCAATAGCACATTCAATCTTAGTAGCAAGGAGATCATACATGCCTATTAGACCTAGAGCAAAAATTGTACAAAATCATTAAACATTAAAACTTTTTCACAAATGTTCTTCACTAAATAAATTTTTCCATCTTTGTCAAACTATAACAATATTTGGATCTTGTATACTCTCTGATCTAAGATATTTATTCAAGCACATAGTTTCTTTCAGTTAGTATATGTGAGCTTGATATAGATTCTGGAATCCTTATCATATATGCTTCAACTATTTTAAATTTAACATGCTCATCAGTGGAGACTTTGGTTCTAATCCCATCTTGATTTTACACTTCCGTTGATGTTAAAAATCTAGTCCAAAATGTGGTTGTAGGTCTATATGTAGGGGGCTCATTACTGTAAGTAGACTTCATACATATTGTGCGCATATTTCTTATCGCTTACGACTTCTAGAGCTATGCCTCTAAAACTTTGCTTAGTTTGACTGCTTTTATATATAATTTACAACTTATAGATGTTAGCAAAAGCTATAAATCCCTAAATTTCAGTTACAATTAAACACAACTTGGAACTTATTTCTTTAAACTCCTATTTCTAGAACAGCCAAATTATAATTTAAGTAATTGGCATTTAAATCCTGCTCAATTTAAATTACACATTTGCTGAGACTTCCTAGTTTTAAATTTGTTAATTACATAATAAGTCAAAATGGTGACCTAGTTGGAAGAATTACGAGAACAACAAAATAATAATGGCAGCATTTATGAAAACAATTGCAAGTAAGAACAATCTGCTTAATTCTCTCACCTTTTATTAATAAATGACATTAATCTATATGTTAGGAAACACACTGTATGTGATGGATATCGATTTTGAACGCCATAAATATGGTCCAAAAGGGATTCATTGATAACAAGATTACAAAATTCTTCAGCGGCGTATACAACCATCACATATTGAATCTCTACTCCTTTAGGAGAAAGCTGCAATTCATGAAAATGTTAATATAAGTAGAAGGAAAATAAATAATATTCAAAGAAGAAATGTGAAAGCTGTAAAACAAAACAATTAAAAATATTCTACAGTGTGTTATGTGGCAAAGATACTAAACCATGTTATATAACAGTAAAACACTGGTGGTGATTATATATTTAACACATCAAATTGAAATTTTTTTCAACTTTTTGGATCCAATTAAGGCCACATAGAACTATTTCATACCAATCCCTAGGGTATTAGCAGTTAATTTATTAATTGAGATGCATATAAAATTTTAAAACAAAGAATTGTTTATATCAAAGAGGAAAGAAAAACAAGTTAACACTAAATAAAATTACCGAAAAAGAGTCAATTAAACATGAGAGGACAAATCCAGCTTACTAGCCAAAAGTTAATAAATAATTGTTTCAATAGCATTTTGAAATTTAACATGCTGATGGTAATCATTAAGTTGGCCTGATTTATTTCTTTAAATGACATTTAGATTGTCCAACCATTTTCCTAATTTTCTTATAAGAAATAACATCCTATTAGAAGCCTAATGAAAATTACAAAATAATTATGAGATGATTGATTTGAACATCTCTTCTGTGATTATCAAAGAGAACTTAAACAAAATTAAAAAATAAAGGAGTACAAAGAGTATCCAATGTCAAAGTAGGATACATAATGACAAACTAATAACAGGTTGATTTTTTATATCGTTGGAGCTTACAGTAAATCTTGATATAAGTTGCACCACTATTANTATATCGTTGGAGCTATATAAGTTGCACCACTATTACCTGCGATACATGTTCTGGAAAATTCATAGTCCAAATAATTGATCTTTCAATTGGATTTGATGTTATACGATATGCAAGCCCTTTTTCAGCAAACCTGGTAAGCAAATTTCCTGGCATCAAATGATAAATCAACTAGTCAATTCTTTTTTTTTTTTCCAAATGATAGATATGAAAACAAATAAAGAACATGACTCTGTACAATCCATAACCTACTGCTAAGAAGAAGAAGAAGAAAAAAGAAAAAACAGAATATTGAAATAGCTTATACCTCCAACTGATCCCAGTTCAACTACTTTTGCATCAATCTCAGCCACAATTGATTTTAGGGCAAATTTCCCATTTTCCCACTTCTTCTTTTCTTTCTCTACTTTTTTCAACACTGCAGCTTCAGCTTTCAGTGCTTCTTTTTGCAACTTCTCTTGCTGTGTCAAGGATATTTATCACATTCTTCCGTTTGAATAATATGCACAATGATATTGGACCACAAGTTTATACTTACAAGCTTCTTTAGTTTCTTCTCTTCCATTACTCGATCCTTTTCATCTTTAGTCATCTTCTTTCTTCCCATTGCTTTGCTTGTACTATTTCTCTTCTTGGTGTTAACTCTGCTTCTTCTCTCTTCCTCACTACCCTCCATCTGATCTATGCGAATATGTCCCTTGTCAGGACTTTCATGTACCTGATCAGATGTCATTATGCCATAGAAAACTTTAAGGCGATTACATCTTTCTTTTATAATAGTTATCAAGAATGTTCTAACTGAACTGTCCTAACTAAAGCGTCATTATCCATGTGGTAAAGATAAGAAGATCAATAAATTTCACCAATGACAAAAATAAGTTGAGTTTCCAAATCATGGATAGTTGCTACAATTACAAGAACTAACATCGTGCTACCATTATTTGGTTCAGCTTCTTGTCCCTACGATTAGGACTCAGCAGACACAATGATGCATATATGATAAATGTAGGTTGGCTACAAACCGGTATGTCAATGCCCAAGACATAGGCATTGTAATGTGTGTGTGTGTGTGTGTGTGCGCGCGCGCACATGTGTGATTGGGTTTGAAACAAGAGTTAATCACTATGTATCAAGATGAAGTACCTGTGAAATATCATCTTTCAAAGAGGCTGGACATGAATAATCTTCAGACATTTGTGTTACATCAGCATGTCCTGGAAAAGCATATATCTTAATCATTGTACATAAAACAGATTGCAGATGGCCAAACATTTCATAAAATACAAAGAACAATCGCCTGAGAAATTCAAGAAACACACTGCGAAAACAAATGCAAATCCAGATACAACATCAACTTACTGAGGGAACATGTTGACTCAGTAAACGTAAAAATCTGATCTGAGTCCTTCCCGGGATCAAAATCAGAACAGATAGCATCGTTGACTTTCCAAATTTCCCTTCCATTTCCACCTTCAGACTCATTATCAGACTCCAAACAAATCAATCCATTAACGCCTGAACCAATGCACCCAAATTAAAGCTAACTTGTATATGCATAACTAGTAAAAACCACATAAAACCAAAACCTTAATTGGACAAACTCTAAGAAAGAAAAATAGATGCTTCTGAAATAATAATTAATGCCCCACAAGCAAAGATCACATTGACAATGCAACATCTCCAATTAAGTCAAGGTATTTCCACAACGCCCAATAAAAGAAGGGCACCTAAAGTAACAAACAATGCAAGTAAACACCATTTATACCAAACTCTGTTAAACAATTTACCTAACAGGCACTTCCACAAACACTGACACTGCATAAATCAGTAACACATCAGCAAAACCCCACTAAAGATATCAAATTAAACCAATACAGTACCACTCATAGAACAAATCAAAAACATCGGTAACAAACAACCCACCAAAGAATTTTCCTCAAAATTCGAATTCCTAATTTTGGGATCAGATACTGCCGTCCCAATAAAAGAAGAGCACCTCAAGTAACAAACAATGCAAATAAACACAACTTATATCAAACTATGAAAATAAATATACCTAACAGGCATTTCCACAAACATTAACAATGCATAAATCAGTTACACATCAGCCAAACCCCACAACAGATATCAAATTCAACCAAAACAGTATCGGACCCATCAAAAACATTGGAAACAAACAACCAACCAGAAAAAATTTCCTTTAAATTCGAACTCCTAATCTGGGGATCAGATATTGCCGTAGTGCATTTGACAATAGCAACGTCAGACATCGGAGTCTCGGGGACGAAGGAAGGCGTAGAGTTGAGGCCTGGCTTCTGTGGAGTCGGGTCGTCGTCGAGGACGAGTACCATAGGGTTCGCGGTAGGGTAGGGTTCGGTTCGTCGTTTCTTGGATCGGATTGGGTAGAATGGGGTCGATACAGCATTCTGGTCTTCCTCGTCGGAGAGGACAATTGGATGAGACATATTTACCGGAAAAAACTGTAAGGAAAGCGAACCGCAGAGAGATTATTGAGCGGTGGCCTGGTTTCGTTTGACAAAGTTCGTTTGAATATGCGCGGGATGATGCTGTTGAAGAAGGGGTAAGTTTGGGCCTTGGGACTTAACTATTCTGGTCCAAAGTAGACGTCGCTAGGCGTGTTTGGCATTAGATACACATTATGCGGAACAACCTGAAATGAATTAACCAACACTTTTTCTTTTTTCTTTTTTATAAATAAAAATAAATAAATAAATAAATAACACTTTTTCTTTTTTCTTTTTTTCTTTTTTTCATTTGCGAAAAGGAAAATGATAATAAGAAATATATATATAGAAATATTTTAAAATGAAAATATTTTTCTTAACATAAAAATTATTATTAATGATATATTATTAGTGTCATTGGTAGTTTATTTTTAGTAACATTATTTCTAAATTTGTTATTAAAAATATATTTTTAAATGATAAATGCACTATAGTACTTTGTAGTTTGATAAACTTGCACATTAGGCTTTCAAGTTTTAAATGTATTACATTAAGCTTCTAATTTACATTTTATGTTACATTAGGTCTTCAAATTTCAAATGTATCATATTAAGTATTTAATTTATATTTTATGTCGTATTAAGCTTTTAAATTTCAAGTGTACCACATTAATCTTCTAATTTATATTTTATATCATAATAGATGACATAGAATGATACTTTAATGTGGCCTAATTTATTGTGGCAAATAAAATATAAAATGGAAGATTAATATGATACATTTGAAATTTGAGAACCTAATATGATATAAAATGTAAATTGAAAGCTTAATATAATATACTTGAAACTTAAAAGTTTAATATAACATAAAATGTAAATTAAAAATTTAATAAGATACATTTAAAACTTGAACTCCAGAATACTAAAATAAAACTAAGTTTATTGTAGAAGTTATATATATATATATATATATATATATATATATATATATATATATATAATGTGTCAAAGGGATGTGAGGGAGAGATTTGAACTCTAAAAAATACTTATTCGGGTTAGCTTTTCCCAAACTGTCCAAATACTTCTATCCTATTGGATTCCGGGAAAGAAAAACAAGGTGGAAAAGTTTGGTGTTTTCTTTGTTTGTCTATTATTAGAGTTTTAACTTTTTGATCTTCTTCGTGGACGTTTATATGAAAAGGCGAACTCTTCTCAAGGTCATCGTCCCCCCCCAAGGCTTGAATGTTTTTGAACTGCATGTGAAGCATTTTCTGCAATATTGTAAGCATTATTCTGTTTTTATTTTTCAGGGTAGGAAAGACATCTTTGATAAATCGGTATCCTTTTACTTGGTAATTATAAATTTCATAAACAATTTATTGGGTCTAATATTGTAGCCCTTCTCTTTCTTTCCTCTATATATCCGAGCTACTGTATCATCAAATTTACCTCTTTTATAATGTTAGAGCAATGCTATTGATATGTACAATGTGCTTATTCATGTCTACATGCATGTGCTATATAATGATTTTGGCAATATACATTAGAGATTTGGATTAGCTATGCATGATTATTGAGTAGTAATGGTAATGGAAGGCTTAAAGTGTTCATGGTAATTGTGATGGTTGTGGTAAAGTCGACAATCAAGACTTAAGAAAAGACTGACTATATATATATATATAGGAGTGCTGAGGTGGGCGAAGTCGCCCACCTTTCAGAGTCCGAAATACTGTTTGGTCAAAATTAAACATGCGTGGTCAAAATTTTAAAATTTCATCAAAGCGGTGCGTTTTGATAAATTCCATTCCTCGCCCATCTCCTTGCTCGCAGAAAAAAAAAAAACCAGTCAGATCTCCATCTCCTTGCTCACCCTCCATCTCCTTGCTCGCGGAAAAAAAAAAAACCAGATCTCCTTGCTCGCAGAAATCGGCGTTTACCGAAATCCCCGAACTCCTGGAGAGCAGAAATCCGCCGACAGAAACCAGGGAAACCCGACCCATCGCACCACCCGCTGTTCGCAGAGGCCGATTTTGACCCGTTGCACCACCAGTCGCACTTCACACCAGGGAAACCTGATTCGCACCCGCCGTTCGCACCACCCGCACCACCAGAGAAATCTTTGAAATTTTTTCCCCTATTCGCACCAAGTATTTACTGGTTTTTTACTGAGATTGTTCTTCAAACTTCTGTATTGATTTACTGAGATTGTCCGAATTATTGCTTAGGAATATTGATTTACTGAGATTGTTCTGCAGTAGCTTTCCGTTCCATTTTTTTGTAGCTATATTGTTGTTCCTAAAACCCTATCGAAACAGGTCAATATTGCCCCAGGTATTTACTGGTTATTTACTGATTTACTGGTTATTTACTATAAAATTTCCTACAATTTGATAACAAATTTTTTGCATTTTTTATTTTTATTTTTTTTCCCTTGAGCATGCTTAATTCTTCCTCATATAGCATATTGTGCATTTGGTTATTTGGCAAATGTGTTTACATGATTTTAGTTACCTCTCTGAGAAACACTGGATGGAGGTTTTAACACTGAGGTATATGTAGATGAGCACTGAGTCAGTGCATTGCAACTCTCTAGGACTAGCCAGCCATATCAAAATCAATTATGCATGGTTTTGTACTTTGAAGTTTGAACTGGTTTCTTTGTATATTCATCCGTATGTTTTAGTTCTTCTATTTCTGCCTCTATAAATCCTCCTAAAGCTTGTCTATAAATCATGACTAAAATGTAGATGCAACGTAGCTTACACATTAGACTTCAATTAGCGATTTATTTTCCATTTGTTGAACCCGCAATGAAAGCTAGTTGTGGAGATGCAATTGGTTCTTTTCTGGTTTGCACATGTATTCTAGATTAATAGATGTTCTACTCTTATACTTTGTAGCCATCAGACTTGACTTATTCAGCTCTGACTGTGTATCTAACTTTTTTACTTCAGCAATGGAGCTTGCATTATCTCTGGAGAAGCTGACAAATGAAAAGCTCCTCAACTTGCACAATGTAAGGTGACTACCTACTCTCCATCCCATTACCTATCTCGAGTTCAATTATCTTGATTTAGCTGTACCTGGTTCAAAACCATGTTAATACAAGCCAGTTTAAAAGCAATGTTTTTCCAAGTTGTCTATTTCATATTCTAGTTTTGCAGGCTTGCATTCTTCTAAGACATGCTTTTCTTCTTTTCTGATGTTTTACCATTTTGAAACGCTGGTTGCTGAGCAGAACAAGGATGTGCAGTTGCAAGACTTTGTTGAAAGTCAATTTTTGGCTGAGCAGGCAAGGTTCTTGATACCTCATTTTCTTTTAAATTTTGTCTTCCATAAGTACATGTCCTATAAATTTTCCCTATGAACCATAAAAAAAATTCCATCCTTGTAGGTGGAAGCCATAAAGAAAATCTCAGAATACGTTGTTCAACCGAGGAGAGTGGGCAAAGGACATGGTAAGAATCCATATTTCAATTTCCACTTAAAACTTCTATAAAAAAAACATCTTTGGCAATGCTTCTTCTCGTGATTTCTAAGGTGGTTTTGTTTTCTTCGAATCTGCAGGAGTTTGGCACTTTGACCGGATGCTGCTTCATGAGGAGGGAGCTGCAGTTGCAGCATGATTATGAGTTTGATGTTGTTCAATTCCTTGTCACCATTTGGAGAAAGAGGTGTTCTAAAGAGTTTGTGGTATTGGATTTGGTAGTTCCATCCTTTAATATAGATAGAGAATGCTTCATGTTCAGAACTTATAAAATGAGAAATAAATAAATATGGACAAATTTAGGCTATTTTGACTGCCAATAATACTGTCGTGATGCAGGAAATAAAAATTTGTTTTATTGAAGTTGGATTTCCTTTGAACTTCGTCACAGAAAGAGGGGTAAACTGAATACAATTTTCTTTTGTTAGAAGTGCTTTAGTCCATAAGGAATTACTTTCAGTCAAGGATGCTCGTATATATTTCCCTAAAAAATAAAAAGTTTATTGCATCCTTTTAATTTTGTACGGATATACAAATTGTTTTATGTATTCATATTCACCATTTATACTTTTGGAACAAAGAAATTTTTCAGCAACAGTTTTCTACAACACTGTGATTTCTTTCAGTTAAATATTATGTGCAATGAAATCACACAAAAGTAATTATTTGTCTTCACCATCACACAAAAGACCAGTTTACGAACATGAAATCCAGGCAATAGAAGGCATCATCATCATTTAGAATTTTCTGTCATTACAGCCTACTCATAAGACACAGGTCTGCCCATGCTGGATATGCATATTCCTGCTGGCAGTGAAGCGAAACCCTGCAATTCAAACTGCATATTAGATGCTATTAAGGTTCTATGTTAATCTGCAAATGACTCATTTTTAAGCTTTTTGGTAGAAAGTACCCCATTTTATTATACCTGATTTCATACTTTTTCAGAAATAAAATGAAACAGAATAAAAAGTGCAAGCATTCCTAGGCCAAACCAATTTTAAAATCCTGATAATTTTGACACATTTGTATCATTAAAGAAGCAAAAACCCTATTATACATGGAATAGATGTGCCAGACTTAGACATCCTAAGCAACATAAATATATTTTGAACTTTTGAACTTAACGAAACCCAATTCCATTTGGCATTTATTATTATTATTATTATTTTGTAGAATGTTCTGTTTCAATTTAGTCATCTAAAAATGCTAGTTCAGTTCAGATGCATGAACCAATCACACCCTCAACACATGCAAATACCATCCGAGGCAATACATAGCAAATTCAGTACAAGAAATTCCATTTTATTTGCATCAAGCACTAATCACTAGATAATCGCTACCACTTTTTTAACTATAGAGAGATAAAATCGAAGTTCTCCATTCAATAAACTATCAGTTCCTTTGCATAGTACTCGAATCGTTTTTCAGTGGAAAAAAAAATATATACAGTGCGGTGTGAAGAAACCATTTTGGCACTTGAATTCAATGGTTTATAACTCAAATTTGTCTATGTTACAATTTCTGACTATCTATCACCTAAATCTCAAATTCAGCTTGTCCCTGCTTCAAATCGAAATTCCATGTTTGGCCATTACCAATTTCTGGGAATGAATATTTTTTTCTTAGTATAATCGAAACATACTTTACATCCATCTTGGCCATATGTTTGGCCATTAAATTTTTCATTAATCTGAGACATGAATAGTTTTAGTTTGATTTTAGCATGAACTAAAGCCGCCTTCATCAATGTTTTGGAAAAATAAATTTGACTCCTCTCGTAATGGATTTAACCCACAACTCCATGAAAAAAAAAAACCAAGTATAACTAACCTATAGAAATAACGCAAATCTGGTTTCCCTGGTGCGAACGGTGCGACACAATGGCTAGTGGTGCGAAGGGCCGGAGAGAACGACGGGTGGTGCGAACGGCCGGAGAGATCGGCGGCCGGTTTCCCTGGTGCGAACGAAGGGTGCGACGCTCTCGGTCAATGGGCTAATGGGAGGAAAGGGGTTTCTGGAATTTCAATTTCTGCGAGAAGGAAAACTAGGGAAGAAAGGCAAGGAAGGCTTAGCATTCGGGAAGGAAGAAAATTACAAATATGTAAAACGGTGCGTTTTGGCTATATTTTGACCAAGTATATTTAATTTTGACCAAACAGTGTTTCGGACTCTGAGAGGTGGGCGACTTCGCCCACCTCAGCACTCCTGTATATATATGTATATATATATATATATATATAAAGAGAAGATTTCAAGTGGTTAATTACCAAAAGATTTCAAGTGGTTGGCATGAGAGCTGCTTTACCACCAAACTGTTCTCGAAACCCCTTTGTTTGATGACAAATTTGGTTAGAATCTAAGATTCTTTAAAATAGTTAGATTTATTTTGGGAAGTGTTAAAATTAAAAGGGAAATTAATTCCTGAAAAATATTTTTTTAAATTATTTTTAATATTTTTAAAAGAATAAAAAATAAATGAAAAGTAATGGATGATATAATAAGTTAAAACTTGCACGTAACTAAATTATTTTATGTTTTGAAATTGTTAAGGTTAAATTTGTCGTTAATAAAATTTATAAAATAAGTTTCCAAAGAATCTAAAAAGAACACTTTTTTTTTTTTTGACAGGAGGTATCATTTTCCACTCTATTTTAGAATTAATTTCTCATAGGGCTTACTATTTTCACCTTTTAAAATTCTCCAGTTTTCCCAAACGTTACTACCCTCCAAAGTTATTAGACCCTAATCTACTAGGTAATATCACATTAGTAGTAGCCCTTTTAATTCCCACAGCACTGGTCTCCCCATTCTTTTTACGTTCAGAACTAGTGGCCCAGGAGAAAAGTGATAGATCACAATTTATATATGTTTTATGTACTTCGATATTTGAATTAAATATGTTTTATTCATTTATAATAGATTAATATGCGTTTTTCTATATTTAGGTGATTTTAACTTGAAGAAAAAATGCAAAACAATAATTAAAAGCAACAAGTTAGAATTGTCCAGGCTCTAAGCCAGCTGCATTGGCTGGTGATTTCTAGCACTTTCAAGGCAGCAAGGTAGTACAGCCCAGGTGCCACTCTAAACATGGTGCTAGGTCCTTGGGTTGGTGCGAATCTTGTGTTATCATACGCGTTTTTGTGTCAGTTTTTAGCATTATGTTTTAATTTAAATAGTTTTTTAGATATTATGTAAATGGGCAGCCGTTTTTGAGAGAAAAATAACAAAAAAATTAAGATTTCTAACAAGTGTAGGTCTTAACCCAATTTTCCCTTAGTAAGGTGGGCCTAAGCCCTTGGCTTCATATTGTTTGAATAGGAAGAAAACTCAAATAAAGGTCTTTGGCCCACTTACCAAATATCTTAGGGTCAAAGCTAGAAATTATGTCTTAGTGGAATAAAGATGCCCATATTTTTGTTAAGTATCCATCATACTATCTTATTCTTAAAGCCATTTGAAAATCCTCTTTTGCTCCGCATTTATGGAAGACCTTCTTTAGCACTAGATAGGAAATTGTTGGCTTGTTGTGTAACAACCCGTTCCAGTAGAGTTTCCACATTTTAAAATTTTGAATTTTGGGTTGACCAAACTGTGGGAGAGTAGGCTCATAGGTTGACTTTCTCTGTGATTTTATTTTTGCTTTGACTTTGGTACCAAAGTGAAGAGCTCGTTAATACGAGTTCGTAGACTAGTAGTATGCTCAATTCTAAGCTATGGTCACAAAGCTATGGTCAAAACAGTAGTTGGACATTTTTGTAATTTTATTGAAATGTTACATGAAATTACTGAATTGCCCTTATTTTATTTTTTTTAATCCAAAAGAATCTGGAAAAACCCAGAAACCAGTAGCACCCTTTCCCTCCCGTGCGACAGACCACCACCGCACTTCACCTCCTTTCGTCAGCAACGGCCCATTTTTCGACCAGATTTGACCGACTATAACACGGAATTTGAAGTAGACGCCTTCCTCTACCCCCTCATACCAGTGGCCACCCGTGGAACAGCCGGTATCGTCGAAAGAAATGAAAGAAAACAGGTGGCTTGCGTCTCCACCGATCGCCAGCTTCCGGTGAGTTTGCAGCGACGTAGGTACTCGTTTCCACATGACTTGGATTTTCTAAACCTATTTCTAACCTTAGTTTCGCCCAAATTTTAGTGTTTCGTGGGTTTCAAATAGGGCAGCCATCACACTTTGTTTCGGGTTGGAAATCCAGTCACCGCCGGTGGTTTTTCGGTGAGGTAAACTCACCACTTTATTACCTATATCAAGAGCTTTTGAATGATATATAATTTGTCCCTTAATTTCCAGTATTTAGAATTATGAGATTTTAATGTTAAGGGTTGCGGTTGAATGTTTTGGTTTATGCTTATAAAATTGAATTATAATTTCACAGCTTTAGTGATTTTTGAGTTAGTGGGGACTCAAGGTGTAGACCAATTACTTATGTTTATGAATAGTAGGAGAATTTAAATTCTTGGTAATAGGTAGTTAAGTATATTAAGAAAAGTAGTTCCTTGGAGCCTATTGATGCATGTTGTAATCTTAATAGTTGATCTTTTAAAAATCTTGTTTTGTTTTGGGAAACTGAATGTAAGTGTGAGATTTGAATGGTGTGTTTTTATTTTAATTAAGGCACCCGAGAGGATATCGGAAAGGAACCTGCCATTGACCAAGAGTGACCGGCTATCAAGGTGAGTGGACTTACGTGCTAAAGAAATGGATATTTACATCCGTGTATTCTTAATTATTGGATGTATGTATAGACATATTTATTTAATTATGAAGTGCATATTTATTGATATGATTTGAGTTATGGCTAATTATATGACGTTGGGGAGTTGTTTGTGAATCTGGTGGAGTTGGAAGTGTTGAGAAATGAAGTGGAAGAAAGTGAACGGGTGGAGATGTTGTGTGGAAATGGTTATAAGGGTACCCTTGACCATATGGAAGTCTTTTAAACCCATTTATGCCACGATTCCTAGAGACAAAGGATCGTGATGAATGCACCACATTCCCGCCATGATGCCTTGGGGAGAAGGGTCGTGATGATTGGTTACCCTTACCCATTACCGCCACGATGCCTTGGGGAAAAGGATCGTGATGATTGGTTACCCCTTTATGTATTATTTATTTTATAAATTCCGTGATGATTGTCCTCGTGGATATTTATAGTATAATTTCCGCATGAGAGGTAAGTGTTCAATTTATTGTGAATAATTTCATGTACTGCGACTTAGTAAATTGTAACCCGTCATTTTATAATTTTATATTATTGTTGTTGTCCCTCACTGAGTACTATCTCACACTTGAGTGTTGTGAATGTAATTGTCCCCTAAGTACCGAGTGAAGCTGGCAGAGCTCGCAACCCTGCACTTCCTCCCTCAATTGCAGTCATCCCTACCTTTAGTGGAAGGTTTAATTTTATGTTATTTTACTTTCTTTCGATCAGACCTTTCTAGAAGAACTCTTAAGTGAAGTTAAGCTAAGAATATTGTAAGTATCTTAAAAATGCTCTGATATTGTAATAGTTATATTGTATCTCAAGTTATGAAGATATGAAATCCTTACTATATTAATTTATGTGTATGGGCTGCTGCTGTGTTATGAATATATATATAAATATTGTTTAGCATAGGGCTGTATTTTTGGGTGGTTCAATTCTTAGGGGATTTTTTGTAGGATTTTCTGGCAGAATCTCATTAGATGGGACTACCTCGAGAGTTAGGGTAGGATTCTCGAAGTGGGTCCTGTCATGTTGAACCAACCATAATTCAAATCCCATCATACTTTCTCTTGCACCCTTTGATCACCATTGTTAACTGCTGGGGTATTGATGAAAAGAATGCTCCTAACATTTTTCACCTTAAGCCAGAGACCATATAGCCTAGCCATGATGTCGTTATTGTTGATCACTGTCATATGCTCCTGAAAGTCATCTCCCAGTGACATGGTCCAAATGATCACACTTTAAGCAAAAATCTGAAAGCTTTTTATACTTAAATTGGACCACTGCTCACCTCCATATTCTCTTCCCCTTAACTTCCAAGATTTATCAATAATTTATGATAAAGTGAATCGTTGAAACTTCCTTGGGTTAAAAAATTTTCCAATTAGAATTTAGTCTGAAACACCACCTCGCCTGCTCTACACGAGGTTGCAGACTGAGAGATCTCAGAGAGTCTTGAATGTCAAAAAATTTCCTTGAGCTTGGATCCTTGTTGGAGTAATCCTAACCTCGGTGAGAAGATAGAAAACCTAGACTCAAAAGAATGCAGCTAAGAATCTAATAGAAGTCAATGACAGAACTGATGCTCGGGTTTGCCGTAGAAAGAGAGAAAAAGTAATTGTAGATAGAGATACCCAATTAGCAGTTTTCTAAGTTGGTCATATCTTGCTTTGAAAATGAAATTGCATTTCAAATGAATAAGGACTAAATTCTTTCTCCCACTGTTGGAATGCATGCAATAGAGCAGTGCCATATTTTATACAAGTTAAAGATTAAAAATTGTTACATTTACTTTATGTTATAAAGATTTAACCAGGAAAACAAAACATGAACTAATAAAATAATTTAAAAACAGGAAAACAAACAAACAATTTATAGAGGTTTGGTAATATATCTACATCCACTGTTAGCTCCACTGAAGGAACCCCTACTATTATTAATATGGGGGTTACAACCTTAACAAATTGATCTATCACTCAAACTACCCGAAACCAACCCTAATTCCTTTACACCCTCACTTACAAATCTTTCTTAGAGAAAGATCTCTTAGAAACCTAAGACAAGATGAGGAAGAAAAAGATGAATTTTAGAGAAGATAAGAGATATTTCTACTTTTTACATAAAACCCTAATCGACAACGAGAGTAGCCCTAATTCTCACACACCTTTCTTAAACGAAAAAACAAAATATATATATAAACAGGCCAATACAAAACTGTGCATTTTAAACTAAATAAAACATGGTCATTTTAACTATTTATATATGTATCATATTTGACAATCTTTACCTTTCTACATAAATATCCTAAACAACAGGAATTCACATCAGCTTCTCACCAAAAACTTTTTACAGATTATACAGGTTCAACTCTGAGTAGCTTATTGCTATTGCTAAACTTGCTTAGAGAAAGAATTTTAGTCCTCATGACTGAAGGATTGCATTCAGTTGGAATCTTCACCACTTGTATAAGTCCCAGTTCAATCACATCTCCCACAAAATGAAATTTAACATCAATATGCTTAGTTTTTTCATGAAAAATAGGGTTTTTACATAAAACCATCTAACTTTGACTATCATAATTGCTACCTTTCGATGTAATAGATTAAGTTTAGTTAAGAAACCTTTTAGCCATAAGCCTCTTTTACATCTTTTGTTGTATCTATATATTCAGATTCTGTAGTTGAAAGAGCTACAATAGACTGCAACTGTGATTTCTAGCTTATACAACTTCCACATATAGTAAATATATATGAAGTAGTAGATCTTCTTTTATCTTTATCACCAGCAAAATCAGAATCTACACACCATCTAAATGTTACACCTTCATTACTATGTTTAAACAACAGACCATGGTCTAAAGTTCCTTTAATATATCTAAGAAGCCACTTAAGAGCTTCTCAATGCTCTCTACCCGGATTAGCCACAAACCTACTTAACACACTGATGGCATGAGCAACATCAGGTCTTCTACATATCATTGTGTACATCAGAGACCCTACAACATTAGAATAAGGAACATTTATCATATCTTCTTTCTGTTGCTCTCTTATAGGACATCGTTTAGATGACAAATCAAAATGATTTGCTAAAAGCACACTAGTAGGAACAACATCATGTATAGAGAAGTTATTCAAAACTTCATCAAAGTAATTTTTCTAATTAAGAAACAAAGTTTTCTTGTTTTCGTCCATTAGAATATCCATGCCTAAGATTCTCTTAGTAGGCCTTAACTCTTTCATATCAAATTCAGATTTTAAAATTTTCTTAATTTTCTTTATATTTTGGCTAGTTAGCAACATATCATAACATGAAGTAGAAAGCAAATAATAGTACCACGAATAGAATCTTTGTAATACAAACACATATCATATTTACTTCTCTTAAACTCTATTTTTGTAATGAACATATCAAACATTTTATACCATTGACAAGGATCTTATTTTAAACCATAAAAAGGTCTTTTTAACAAACAAAAAAGTTCATGGTCACCTTTAAAAGTAAAACCCTTAGGTTGTTTCATAAATATCTTTTCCTCCAATGTACCATGAAGAAAAACAATATCTATATCTAATTGTTCTAGTTCCTAGTTAAAGTGAGCTACTAAGGCTAAGATTACTTATATAGCAATATACTTTACCACAGGAGAAAATATTTCATTATAGTCTTTCCTTTCCATTTAAGTAAACCTCTTTGCTACAAGTCTAGCCTTAATCTAACTGGATTCTTGTTGGTAAGTCGCTCTTTAACCTTAAAGATCCATTTACAGTCAACTACCTTTTAGTTTTCTAACCTAGGAACTAGTTGCCAGGTTTGATTCTTACATAGAGAATCAATTTCATTTTACATAGAGAATTAATTTCATACCACTATTTAGCATATTGACTGTTTATAGCCTCTGCATAATTTTTAGGTTTATTATTATCTAAATTGATAAGAAATTAAGGCATATGAAATAAGATTAGCATAACCATACTTACTGTAGGCTTTACTAGCCTTTTCTCCCTATCTTTGACCAATTGATAGTCTTTGATTGTCTGGTCTGGTTGTTCAAAGGCTTCTTCTCCACCTTCTGTCTCATGCACCAATTCATGTGTCTGTTCAGGGACTTGAACTGGATCAGGTGGAGGCTCTTGTAATTCATCATTATCTATCTAAGTCTCTACCTCAATCTGAACACTACCTTCTTTATGTTAAGCTTCAATATATGCACTGTTATTTCTCAAACAGGGAATAATATTCTCATTAAAAACCACATCTCTACTGACAATTATTTTAAACCCACCAGATTCATGCAACCATAGACTATAATCTTTAACCCCCTCGGGATAGCCAAGAAAAACACATCTAATAGCTCAAGGATCTAGTTTTCCCTTTTTCTGATGCACAAAAGCTTGGCATCCAAAAACTCTCAAGTTAGAAAAATCTGGTTTATAACCATACCACATGTACTGAGGAGTATTAAATCTACGGTTGTGGAGGGGCACCTGTTAACTAACTAAGTTGTTGTTGTAATAGCTTCCCCCAAAAAGACTTTGAGAGACTAGAACTAGACAACATTCACCTTACTTTGTCTAGCAAAGTCCTGTTCATCCTCTCAGCAACACCATTTTGCTAAAGCAGATACCTCACAAATTTGTGTCTTAATATGCCATTACTAGCACATTAGTTATCAAAAGCAGAACTACAAAATTCTAGGTTGTTGTCTGTTCTTAGAACTTTGAGTTTCTTAACAGTTTGATTTTCTACGAAGATACACCGAGTTTTAAACTTTCCAAAAGCTTCACTTTTATGCTTTAAAAGATAAACCCACACCTTCCTAGAATAATCATCAATTATAGAGAGAAAATACATATTTCCTCATTGAGTAGGTGTAACAGAAGGACCCCACAGGTTAGCATGAGCATAATCTAACAAATATTTAGACTTGTGTATCCCAATAGTAAAGCTTAGTCTATGCTACTTTCCTAAGACACAATATTCATAGAAATCTATCTTAGTTATACTTTCTCCCTTAAACAGGCCTTGCCTAGACAAATAGTGTAAACCTCTTTCACTAATATGACCTAGCCTATTGTGCCACAATTTAGTATTATCTTGAGAAATAGTAGCAACAAGACCACCAGTAACAGTATGACCTTGTAGAACATATAAGCCATTTTTCTTGACCCTTTTCATAATAATCATAGCTCCCCTTGATATTTTCATTGTTCCATTTTTTGTCCTACAAGAATACCTTGCTTCATCTAACATCCCTACAGAGATCAAATTTCTCTGTAAATCAAGGATGTGCCTAACACCCTTTAAGGTCCTAACAATCCCATCAAACATCTTAACTGAGACCTCACATTTCTCTATTATATCACATGACATGTTATTTCCCATTAAAACCTAACCTCTATTCACTTTTTGATATTTCACAAACCACTCTTTAACATGACATATATCGTAAGTGCACCTTGAATCTAGGGTCCATTCATCTTTACAATTTTAAGTGGAAACAACAAGAACATCTCCTATCATTGAGTCTTCAGAGGCAACTACTGCATCCACACTATCTAAAGAAGCTTTTCCTTTTTCTTCTCTTTTCTTTTGAAACAATCTTTAATTAAGTGACCTTTCTTTTGACAATGGTGTTCTATACTTTGATCTAGACTTAGAGCATCTCCAATGCACTCTCTAAAAGCTTTAACTTCTCTATTTTAAAGAGTAATTAAGCTTTTTGGTACTCCAATAGGCTCTCAAAAATGAAAAATTAAAATAGAGAATGAGACTTAGCTCTCTACATTTGGAGAGCCAAACTCACTCTCTATATACAAATTTTAATGCATTTTATTTATTGTTGTGCAAATTTCAATGTACAATTATAATTATATTTAATTTTATATTTTTTCTTTTATACATATAAAATTACTTTGCTGGTTGTATGTTTTATATATTCATGTTATGCATTGATTATTTATTGAAAAATGAAAAATAAAAAGTGTAATAAATAGTACCATTGGAGTTGAATAAAAAATCACACTCTTTATTTTATAAAATTATTAAAAATGTTCTTTATTTTAAAGATTATGTTTTTTAAAATAAAGAACACTATTGGAGATGCTCTTACCTTTGCTTTTATTTCTAGTAAAGGAATTATTAAAATCTCTAGATTGATTTATGCCTTTAATGTAAGACTCTCACTATTGACGAAATCCCTTTTTTCTATTATAACCTCAAGATATTTAAACCTTAAAGAATTAACCACAATTTCAAAAGTTAAAGTTTCTCTAACATACTTAATCACATTTTTCACTTCGTTATAAGGTTCACACAGAGAGTTTAACAGGATTACATCATGGTGTTCATCATTAAATTTCTCATTACAATTAGCAAGATCTAAACCTAGACGATTGAAATCATTTAAATTGTCATCAAAATGTTTAGAAAGGTCCATTTTAAAACCAAAGAATTTTCCAAGTAGATAAATTTTATTAGGAAGAGACTTTACAAGATATGTTTTTTTCTAATTCAGCCCAAACACTAGAAGCAGTTTTGGAATCATTTACATTTTTGAGAACATTGTCTGCCAAGTGTAGTATGATTGTACTGTATGCGATTTCATCCATATCTTTCTTCTAATAATCGGTTATGGCTTATGGGTATGTCTAACCCAGGGCCCTTGCCACTTTTTGTTGTATGAAAATGGCCTTCATCTTCTATCTCCACAAAAAGAAATCGTATTTTTCTATTGAACATCTCCAGTTCAAATTTCATACCCATAATCAAAGAATTTGATCTTGTAGCAAAAACTCAAGGACAATGGTGAGAAAAACACAAGAATTTAGGAAAAACGAATCTAGAACTCCTAAGAAAGAACCAGAAGAAGAAACTCAATCGATTTAAATCAGATTGTGGCTCTAATACCACTGTTATAAAGATTTAACCAAGAAAACAAAATAGGAACTAATAAAAGAATTTAAGAATATGAAAACAAACAAACAATTTATAGAGGTTCAACAATATGCCTACATCCTCTGTTAGCTCCACTGAAGAAACTCCTACTATTATTAATATGGAGGTTACAACCTTAACAAATTGATCTATCACTCAGACTACCCGAAACCAACCCCGATCCCTTTACTCCCTCACTCACAGATCTTTCTTAGAGAAACATCACTTAGAAACCCTAAGACAAGACGAGGAAGAAAGAGATGAATTACAGAGAAGATCAAAGAGATTTCTATCTTCTATAGAAATCCCTAATTAACAACGAGAGCAACCCTAAATCTCACACACCTCTCTTACATGAGAAAACAAAATATATATAAACATACCAATATAAAGCTGTGTGTTTTGAACTAAATAAAACGTATTTATATATTATATCTGACACTTTATATAGTTTAATTACATGAAGTAAATTGCTATGGCCATATACAGTTCAAGTGGGCTTGAAAACCCTACAAAAAAATAAAATCATTTCAGTAGGGACTGCTTGATAAAAAGGTGAGACACCTGACAAATACACAGATACAAATACATAGATATAATAGAGAAAAAAGAGTTCTGATTTGGGAATCTTGTCTCAATGAGATAATGGAGCGTATATATGGAGAGAAAGAGGGAGAGAGCGAGACTACATACATATATATATATATATATATATATATATATATATGGACTTTCTCTCTTGGACAAACAAATTACTATATACAATATATATATATAATTATATATATGCACCACGATTCAATGAGAACAGGCCCTCATGAGTCATTACCCTTTGAGCATCGAGCTAACTTAGTCCCCAACTGGTAGTGAAGAGATTACAAACACTTGCATGTGACCCTGTGCCCTTTTTCTTTCACCCCTCCTCCTCCTCCTCTTCTTCTTCTTCTTCTTTCATGACAATATCTTCCAACATAAATAGATATAGTTTACAAAGATCAAATCTATATTTATACATATCGAAAGTGTTACACATGAACGAAAATATTTCATATATGATTTCTGATAAATTATAGCTCTAAACATCCAAGAGTACATAAACAAAATAATTAAGTTTGTTTTTTTTTCTTTTCTTCTTTTTCTTCCTTTTTAATAAACAATGATAATGTAAATTATAAGATAGTTAAAGTAAGGAATATATATTTGTAAGATTTTGATATGGTAATGACTTCGGATGTTTGGTAATGACTCCGGATGTTTGGGGTTTTCCTCTATTTTATTTTATATTTTTAATAAAAAGTTAAAGGAAGTTTAAATTTTTCGACGATATGAATTTCAATAAGGCCAGCACATAGTTCTTATCATGTATGCATGCATAGGCTTGATGATATTTGTCAAAAATCTAAATGAATATATTGGTAAATACAACTGGCCTTATGTATATGTACATAAATACCTTGCCAAAGAGCATTAATAATGACATTAATTTAAAACAACAAATCAAACCCTTAAATAAATATATATAAAAACACCACCCATCAACTCAATATGATTGCTCCATTCAAAACAGCGAAAAACTCCATTCAAAACCATATATGTGAATTATCAAAATAACCTCACAACCCTCCATTTTGCGACCATTGGAGCCATGGGGCTATGCACGTGGCAGAGCATTGGCTCCTAAAACCTTCTTGTTCACGTCGGGCCACAAGAGGATGATGGTGACAACCACCTAATTATTCTCTCATTAGGAGTACTCTTTCAAAGCAAATTCATATTTGCTTTGTGTCAATTCCTGTTGGCTAATTTTAAGAAGGGTTGGGGACATAAGCATGGCATGGTGATGGCTATATAGCTCGGCGTGAATGTGGTCCGAGTCAATGCGTGTCCATTCCGAAGACAGCCTTGCCGGTCCCGGCCAGCCCTTACCAAGATCTAGACAGGCAGGTCTGTTTGTCGGTATTGATGAGTTTGTGACATTAGCGACAGACCACCACCCTTCCCAACCTGCCTGTGTTAATTAACTTTTTGGTTAATATTATTGAAGATATATACCCTTCTTTTGTCTTTTCATGCATTTCTTTTTCATCTTTGGCATGCCTGCTTACCGAGTCTTTTTATTGAAATTTGAAAATTAATTAAATCTAGCTCCATGTTGGACTTAACTTAGACTTATTCTTTAATTTGGACAACACATATAAGTTGAAATTTAATCAAAGGTAAATAATAATATACCTGGCTTTCTATGTTTAACAATATATATTATTTAAACTATTTAATGTTTCACGAAAAATTCATATAAATTTTGCAAAAAAAAAAAAAAAAATTTGATATCATTCACCTGCTCTGAGTTTTAGCTTAATTACGAATTGATCCTTCAGATTTCAAAAACTTCTTTTCAAGTTCATTTTCCTCTATTATAGTTTCATTTACGCCTTTTGGATTTATATCAGTAGTACTCAAACTCTTTATAGAGGTGGTAGTTGAAATTTTTAAAACCTAAAATATTAAATTGTAATTAGTGCAAACTTCAAAGGGTTTATATGGAATATTCCCAAAAGAAACAATGAAATATATGATAACTAATTATACTTTTGTTTCTTGTGTGCTTGGTTAACACTTTTCTTTTCAATTAATTTTCATTCATCATTGCAGTTTACTTTCATTTATAATCAGAAAGAAAGCATGCGCACTATATAAAATTATGGAATAGCTTAGGCTTTTTTCTAGATGAAGTGATGGGCATTTCTTATCAGATTCTCCAAGTTTTCGCATTAATTAATTAAAAATATAGAAGTGGTCCATATCTTATTCACCCATCGATTAGTGGGAGGTAATATCAAAAGTGTACAAGATTAATTAAATTAACTTTGCAGCATATTCGTTAGAGGGGCCCCAATTAAAATTGTATTACCGATCAACAAACGCAATTAACTTTTTGTGATATTAATGTAGTAATGCAAAGTTTTCTTCATAGGTTACATTAAGGTAGGAAGATTGAGGTATTTATTTTTATTTTTTCCTTATATTTTTTATTATTTTATCTTTTTGAATAATGATCAAACTTTTTTGCATCATGCACATGCACGATAAAATGCACATCGCGTTTTTTGTATTAATTTCAGATAAAGAGGGGGTTTTCGGATTCAAAACTCTAACGTTATAAATTAAGTCCACATTTGATAGGCACAGAGATTATTCCTGGATATAAAAAAAATAAGATATTCTAGGTGAAAGATTTTAAGTAAAATTATGAATTGGAATCGGTAAATTGTATATCGATGTATGGAGTATATATATACACTTGGCGAGGCTAAACTGATAGCCAAGATATAGTAGGTACAAGTTTGATATATATACGGATACAAGGGAATAAAACCATTGAAGAGAATAACTCTCAACCTAACCAAAATATATAAGATAACAACAGACCAAGCCTATCAAAGTCTTGATTAGAGCTTTGAAGACATGACAGCACTACTAGCTTTTAAGGAGTTCCTTATTCACACAGACTATGAGTTTTTTAAACATTCAAAAGGGCAAAGCAAGCTGAATAGAAGACATGCTAAATTGGTAGAGTTTCTAGAGACATTTCCTTATGTCATCATATACAAGAAAGGAAATGCCAATGTGGTGGCTGATGCACTTTCTCGAAGTATGTGTTAATATCATTATTGAATGTTAAACTAATGAGTTTTGAATTGCTTAAAGATCAGTATGTTGAAGAATCAAAACCCATTAGTTTAGCATTCGATACTATAAGGAATATGCAAAAGGAGCTATTAAGGGATTCTATAGACATGAGGGTTACTTGTTGAAAACTGGAAGACTTTGTATTCCTCATGGCTTAATTAGAGAGCTTTCAATAAGAGAAGTACATGGTGGATGACTAGCTGATCATTTTGGTGAAAAGAAGACATTGAAGATGGTGCAAAAGCATTTCTGTTTGCCAAGAATGATAAGAGATGTGCATTGTATCATAGAACTAATAATGTATGGTTTGCAAGAAGGTCAAGAACAAGGACGCTGCTCATAAATTGTATATGCCATTACCTATTCCGGATCAAATATGAACTGACGTATTAATTTCGTGGAGAGTTTGCCAAGAACTCAAAAAGGCAATGATTTAGCTATAGTGGTTGTATGGATTGCCAAGAACTTTAAAACCATGACTCACTTCAATTTTTTTTTTCTTTTTTTTAAAAAGGTGCTTTTTTCTCACGTCATACACCTAGGCCCCATCTTTTAGAACACTTGTATATGTATATGTATATGTATATGTATATGTATATGTATATGTATATGTATATGTATATGTATATCTATATTTCTGATGTAGATATCTATATTTCTGATGTAGTAAGATGACGTGATGACTTTATAGCATGACACATTATCTAAATATAACGACATTTCATTTTATTATATTTTGATTTTGTTTTGAAATTTTCTAATTAAGAAAGTAACATTCTATCAAATTTACCTCAAATCTACATGTAATTGTTATAAAAAATTAATTGTATTTTTTAAAATTTGATTGATAATTTATTTTTCTATATAAAAATCAACATAGGACATGGATTGCGACATAGAATGTCATTAATATAAAGTCATCACGACGTCCTTGCTATATCAACATCACATATGTTACATGTATTTATACACACACACAATAAGACTCATCTCAGGATGACCCGATGATTTTATCATCTTGACTTTTTCTATTAACTATTGATCATTTCGATTTGAATATGTATTTATGGTTCATTTTCATTAAATAGAATTTTAGTATATCACTCAATTCATATTAAGTTATTATTAATTTTTAAATCTAAGTCACTGATCTCCTGGCTAATAAAAAAAGACTTGATACTAAAGTCTTGCAATATATATATATATATATATTTATATATTTATGTTAATCCTTTATTAAATATTTAACAGGATTTCTATCATTTTACTCCCAGACTATGACACCATTTCTCATTTTTCCCCTTAAACATTAAAGTTTCCCACTACGCCAAAAACCTTAATCGGCGACACTAAATGCGCGAC